>VWZT01002091.1:603-99614 GCA_013397055.1 Pachycephala philippinensis
CTACAGACAGGACTCTGAATTTACCAGGTTTTCTCCACAGCGAGAGGTTTTATTATTTAACATTATTCATTCTTTTTGATGCCTGCATGCACTCTGCTTGTTAAATAAACAGCTTTCCTCCAAGAAAATTCTTTCTGAACCTGTGGGGGAGGGGCTGCTGAAACCTGCCTTCTATTAGAGGACCCGTTCATTTTGGATGTTTCTTCCCAATTTGTCTCAAACTGGGACAGCCAGCAAAGCTGTGATATGTCTCACAGTATTCTTCTGGACAAAATATCCAGCATACAGCTGGATCACCATGTTATGCGATGGATGGCTCACAGATCAGGCACAAGGAGTTACAGTGCATGGGGTGACATCAGGCTGGTGTCCAGCTCTGCATATTCCATGATTCTATGATTCTATAATTCCATTATATGTTCCCATTGGACTCTGTGTTTGCTTGTCCAGCTGATGGACTCCCCCACTCTACTTTTCCTCTCCAAACCAGAAATCTGCACCTTTCAATTCGTTCTTCAAACTCCAGCTAGAAACATCCCACACCTTAATGTCTAAAACCCTCATCAGTTCTTAGAGCAGACCTCTAGATAGAGACAGTGGTCCAGTGGAAAAAAACCCCATACTGTCATGTAAATAATGACTGCAACAGTCTACATATGGACGAGATAATTGAAACTGTGCAGTACCCAAATCTGAATTTTAACTTCTAATTTGAATGCTCTACTTTTTATTTAACATATTAACACTTTTTTTTTCTCACCACAGGATGCATTTAATTAAGAGAACATTATTGCAGTTGAATGACAATTATGTCATTGCCAAAGTTGAAATGCCATATGTTTTTAGAGACCAATTACCCTAGGTAGCTGAAAATAAACATCCTTACTTGGCTCAACCTGAAAGTTTGCTATGCCTCAGGGAAAAGGAAGGTACAGTGAATTCTATAATCTGTGGTTGAAAAGCAAAGGACTTTCAGAAAGAAAACCTCTTCATGTATTCTACCTTATTTCTCTAAATGGGGAACAAAAGCAAAGCTTTTGATTGTCAGAAACTATCTGCTGTGTACCCTTGGGACTCCAACAACATCAAAGAGTTTGTTCCTTAGCCAGCTGGTGTCTAAGCATCTGTTGTACCCCTCTGGAGAAGCAAAACAACACAGAACAAAAGGTTGAGGTCTGCAGCTGCTTGTCAAAGCAACCATGAGCCAGAGGCATTATATGTTGCAGTAGCAGATTAGCTTAGAGAACTTGGTCCCTTCTAGCCTCAACTGTTCTGTGATTCTGTGTTATCACACCTTATTTCCAGTGTCAAGGGATCTGTGATAAGTCCTAGGGAAAGAGATAAATAGGAACAGGACATACAGGAGAACCTCTTGTTCCCTGCATTGCTCTCTTTGTCACTCTGGCTCAATCTCCATCACCTCTTTCCTTCATTTTCCCTTCTCTGTTGTCTTCTGCATGAGTGTTCTGCTCAGGGATACAGACTAGCTCTCAGCAGAGGGAGACTAGAGACAGGTCCTTTTCTCTCAGCTACTCTGTTCAGCTGTAGGATATCCCAAGCCACAGGAAATAAATTGCAGGGAAAGATGCTGAATCCCACAGTCCTGCAAGATGGCAAGCGCTCAAAAGAGCCATAGCAATTGGCCCGAGCAAAACTTTGCCCCCAAGTCCACTCGTGGTCAGGTGGACCATATGGCCACCAGCTGGCCACCAAAGCACCCACACTGCAGCCTTGGCACTGTGCTGCCACGGCCCAGCTCCTCCAGGGCACCTCACGCTGAGCTGAGATTGCAGGTCACGAGATGGCAGGCACATTGCCAGTGCCTCAATGGCACTTCCAGAGCTTGGATGTGGCAGCATGGCCAAACCCAGGTCAGCCAGCCCTGCTTTGCATTGCTCTGAGGAGACACCAGCCCGTGAGCCATCCCTGCCCTAAGATCGGTGCGTGAATACATCTGACATGACCATGGTTGTAGAAGGGAAGTATTAAATTTTTTTCAGGGCGCCTGGCATTCCCTGTGACCTTAACACCCATAGGCTGAGAAATGGTAAATCTCATGGGCAATTACTTAACAACATTATCTTCTCCACCAGGGATGCATAACTTTTTTAAAAATTATTATTATTATTATTGTTGTTTAAGACTGAAGACTGCTAATTTTTACTTAATTTTTCTGGATTCATTTTACTGAGTTCAGTTAACAGGACTTGGTCTTTTAAATCTTATAACTGCAGCTATGTCCTACTGTTGCTCTTCAAAAAATGATGACATGATTTCCTACAGTAGTATATTGGATTTCACACACCTGGAACCAGGTGAAATTCACTTTTGTTTTAGATATAGACTTGCCTGAGGTGTTTAACTTTGTTATTTAAGGTGCTAAATTAAAGTCTGACTGTTCTATAACCCCTTGTGTAATTTTTCTCCCTCCCCCTTTTTGAAGACAGTATCTAACTTTGGACTTCTCTCAGCCTCCATAAGCTTTTAAGAGTATTTACTAAAAAGTTCTGAGGTTATTGGAGGAACTACTTGAGATTCAGATGATCTGAAAGTACCTCAGTAACCTCTCTTCTTGCACTATTTCATCACAGATGGTGACTACTTTGGTCATCTAATCATAGATAACCTTTTATTAAAGATTGAAGCAAAATATAGATCAGAGTTTTAAAGGTTTTCTACCATCTGTTATTAGCTGAATGGTGGACCAACTATTTCCAAAACCTCCTTCTTTCAAAAAGCATGTGACGAACAAAAAATTATCCAGAAGTGCATCAGTTTTCTCTCTGCTTATATCTTGGCCTTTCTTATTTTGATCATGCTATTCTTTACACTCACTGTTATAATACGACTTAGTTTCAAAATTCTATATAATATTATACTTTTTCAGTTTCAAGACATTTGCCTCAAATTATACACTTCCTAATCTTTCATATTGGGACAGTTTGCACTTAGTGGTATTACTTGGGAAACCATCTACTCTTCCAGAAAACCTGCTTTCAGGTAGGAGATCTAGGGAAGGTGGGAGGAAAGCAATGAAACTTTGGAAATTTGGAACTGCTCAGGTGGTTTTATAGAACTGAAAATGAACTGGACGAACCAGAGACAAGTACCATAGGCAGCTCAGGAAAGACCTATTCAATACATAACTACAGTCAGAACACTTTTACAGCTTTCAAATGCATAAAGAATAAGATAAAAAATAATTTAGAACATACAGTAATACCCCCATATTGATCAACTATACACCTTCACCTTGAGTTGTATTACTGTACTTACCCTACCTCATAAAAAAGTTGCAGAACTAGAGAGAGATTCTTCAGAGAACAATTAATCAAAACCAAGGAAGTGTTTGTTCCATTTAGCAAATGTATAGGACTGTTATCCACACAAACAAAACATGGGAGGAACCATACTAATGTACATAACATTACTGTAGAAAAGACTGCTTGGAATTTATGTTTTCTTTATTTGTTTTTTTAAGAAAAAGTTAGACTGAAAATTAAAGGAATGAAATGCAAAATTAGTAAGTAGCGTATCTTACTTCACTCTGGTAGTTAATTTGTCAGAACAGAACTCTGTCACAAGAGGCTTCTAAAACAAGAATTTCAGGGTAAAAAAACTGATTTGGTTTTATGTGTTTGTCAAAATAATTTTGATAATTGCCAATAATAACATGAATTACAAGGAATATTGATGCTGCTGTTTCACAAGTAGAGTCAGTGCAAGGCAATAGATGCAGAGATGAAAAAAAAATACAAAAGACATTATGTCAAAATGGGTTTCTTGCATCTTCTACTAAATAATGATGTAGGGTTTTTGGGTTTTTTTCCATTTTCAAAGACTGGTTATTAGCATGGATTATTCTTTGTTGTCATTCAATTGGGGTCAGAGGTGTTCCAATGAATTTAATTGATTAAAAGAAATGCTGTTTTCCTGAATAAAGGGTGAGACCATTGATTCAAAGCCCACTGAATCACACAACACACTACATATTCTTCCTTCAATAAGGAAGGCATATATATAGTAAAATTATTTTGGTTCTAGACATTTTATTATGATCTTTACTCCATCTGCACAATCCACTGAAAGTTTAAAAAAAAATGCACCTACAGCAAAACTATAACTCTGCAATGCTTCAAAATTACTCCAATGATTAAATCTGATGCAAGGCACTTACTGACCTATTCAGGTTAATCAGGTTAACTCATACTACAGAACAGAAACACATAAATCTAAATATAAAACAAGCAGCTGAAATAGAGAAATGCATGTAGGTAAATTCATACCCAAGAAAACCATATTCATGTGTATCTAAAAACCATTTTTGCAAAATCTCTGTGTTTGTTTCAATTTTTCCCTCAGTAGCTCTCATAGTTGCGTTAAAAGAATCTTACTCCCAACAGGAGCTGCAAATGGCAGTGCAAATAAATGGCATAATCCTGCAAAATTCAAGATATGAACAGAGTTCTGAAAATACTTAAAACCAAACAAAAGTCTATACATGTTAATTCTGGGGTTTCTGTGAGGCTTTTTGAAAGCTTGGAATTAATTAGTGAAATAGGTTTTTGCAAGATGGAATGACAAATATTTTCCCTAGATGAAAAATTTCCTGCTTTTAATTTTATAGTCTTCTTGGCTCCAAGAAAGTCAATCTGGGCTCATGTTTTTATAATTATTGTGGTATTATTTATTTAATGGCCAAAGTTTTGCTTAGACTGAGGAAAGAATACTCTAGGAAATGTTATGAATAAGTTAATATTTAAATTGGAGTGGACTTAAGAGAGTCAGAAGAGTTGAACATCACTCCAGATTTGGATCACAGGTAAATTTTATTCACAATTTTTCCACTTGCCAGGGCTATACCCTCTCTCACTCCTGCAGAGGTCCATTTCTTCCTCTCCTTCACAGCTTCAGCATGATCTGGTGGATAATTGCTGCATGCTCCCTTTGGAGATTGGGCTGGCACTGCTTGCTTTCAGACCTCTGTCCTGCCACTTAGTGACCTTAGTACAGAACATAACCACAGATGGCTTCCAGAATCATGTCAAGCTGTGTGAGGTAATGGTTTTAGCTGCATATTTGATAAGAGCATTCATCTCGGACATTTCCTCCAATTTGTCTCAAACTGGGACAAGCACCCAGCAGAAAGTTGTAAGAATTGGTAATGCTCCAGGACCCAAGTCTGCAGAGTTCTGCCAAGAGTAATGGATCCCAGGATTTTGGAGAAAGTGTTATTTCTGAAGTGAGGAAGGAGAGCTGAGCTGCTACTGAGGATAAGAGGTCACACTGGCCATGAAATCCCCTGGTGCTGAATGAGTGATAGACCAAGGTGCTGGAGTTCAGGAGGCTGGAGAGATTTTCTGAAGGGAGGCTTTGGGTGTGTGGGCTGAGTCAGGTCCTGGCACCGCGTCACACCTTAAACAGAGAGATTGTGGGTTGGCAGCACAGCCTAACCCTACTTAGCACTAAGGAGTGGGGAGCTGTAGAGTAAAAGTCATTGGCAAACCCAGTCCAGCCCTTTGCCTTGCTGATGAAGCCTACTTCATGCTGGGAATGTTTCTCTAGAGAACATGGGGATTACCAGGTCTTGTAGCTTTGGAGGAAAGTTACTGATATTAATCAAAAAAATAATTCCAGCTTTAGAATTTTTCTTCAAATGGATACACAACTGCATATCCACAATGCAGAAGGGGAGCTTATAAATAGCTGTTAAAGCAATCTCTCACATATTTGAGCATCATCTTATCACTAAGAGTCGTTGTGTAAATTTTTCCATTTTTTGAGGTCAAGATCTCAAAAACTGAAGTACCAGAGACCTATCCATTTCACAGGAGCTTTCTCACTCGTTATGGCTGAAAGAAAATTTACAATTGAGGCATCAAGGGACCTCCAAAGATTGTCTAGTCTAACCCTCCCTGCACTAAGCAGGGTCAGCTAGAGCAGGTTTCTCAGGAGTGTGTCCAGTTGAGTTTTGGGTACCTCCAAGGATGCAGACTCCTCAACAGCCCTGAGCAACCTGTTCCAATGTTTGATCACCCTCACAGTAAAAAAAGCTTTTTCTAAAGAGTATTTGGTTTTTTGCATGCTGTTCCCATTGCCTCTTGTCCTTTCACTGAGCAGCACTAAGAGTCTGTCTCCATCTTTTCTGTTCTCTGCCCCCTGTCAGGTACGTATACACATATATATCACCCTGAACCTTCTCTTCTCCAAACTCAACAGTCTTGAGCTGTCCTCAGAAGACAAATCCTTCAATTGCTTATTTGACTTTGTGACCTTAGGTTGGACACATGGCTTGGAACATTTGTCCAAAGTCCAGCATCAGTCTCCTGCAGAGCGAGAAACTCGAAAGACGGCAGTAAACTGATGAAGAAATACAAGAGAATGCTTAAATAACTCAGTAGAAAACAAACAAAGGCAACAGTGACAGTGGTATAGGAGAATTTTGGATATTTATCAACATATAAAGAAAAGGATATGAATTATAAGGCAAACTAATAATGAATAAAATTAGGATAAAATTATACAGTTACAGAAAATATACAATTATAAAACAGGTTTTTCATAGTGAAGCAAGTTTATTAAAAAAAAAAACAAAAAACCCAAAAAACTCCAAAACAAAAGTTGACTATTACCTATGCAGCTGAGACATTTAGAGAAGAGTGGAATCTGTAAGTGTAAGTTTAAGTACAAGTAGAAATCTCGAAAGACAATCATAATTCCCAGGAGCAAAGCATGAAATGTCATAATTGCCATGCTGATATACTTAGAGCAAGAAGGAAAAAAATTCATGCAGTCTTACCGAGTTCATAAACTGATTGCATTGGTCTGAAAATTTGAAAATATCCAAAGGAACAGATAATTATAATTTGCTCAAATAAAAAAAAAAAAAAAAAGAAAAAAAAAAGAAAAATCTTTCGCTATGATTACTACGTCATAGGCTACGAAATCCTGGGTTTGCTATTAGACTGTAGTTTTATGTTTTGAACAAAAGAGAAATACAGGAGTTTTCTGGATCTGTGAAAAGCTGATCTTTTAAAATAAAATATGTTCTAGTCATTGACTGTTTGGGAAAAAATTTAAATCTATAAAAGTTGAACAAGTATTTTGATTAAGAAAAGTCACAGTAATCATGATGAGGTTTAGGAAGGTCAGCACTAGTTTTGTCTGCTATCAATGCCTAATTAAGCTTGGGAGCTGCTTTTCTACCATTCTCCCTGAAGTAGTCATGCATGTGTCCTTTTTATTACCAAATACACAGGTCTGGTAGGAAATAATCACTGGCACCTGATTTTTTTCTAAGAAGGCTAATGATCTCGGTTCTAGAAAAAGGGTATACAGTATAACAGAAATCAGGACCTAAACATATTATTCTTTGATGGACCCTATTTGATCTTAAACTCACTTAATTTATTAGACTAATGGGGTTTAGTAGGGAGAAGAGGAAGACCATTCAGGCCCATGTGTTTTATCTACATCAGTTTTCATGTCTGAATCAAAAGCTATAAAATTTATATTAAATATAGATTGGAGAAATTGTCCTGATTTAAATGAGGTATTTCCTTATATTGTGCATAAACAAGGTGTAGAACTCTTTGTTGAAGGATGCTGTGAATGCTAAATATTTGCAAGTGTTCAAGTAGCAACTTCAGAAAGATGTGTGCTGATGGAGAAAATCTGATGCTGGCCATTAGGCTCAGAAACAACTTTTACTTCATAAATATCCTGAGCAATTAGTTTTTCACAGCCACAGACTACCCAAGTCTGAAAGGGGAGTCAAAGAGACACTACTACACATTTTTTCCAATTTTTGTATACTTTTCTGCTGTAGCCTTATAGCCCAGCTGGTTTGGTGCTATAAGTTGGTTTCAAGCATAGTTACAAAAAAATATGCAAAAAGTTTATTTTGCTCTCTGATCAGATGACTGTCATCCACGTTGTTGTAGCTGGAGCAGCTGAACTACCCAGCTTCCAGGTGTCTGCTGCATGTTCTGTGATTTTAATCCTGATTTATATATGGTGTTGTCCAGCTTGTTTTAGCTTAATTATTGTATAGCTTTGTTCAGCTTCATAGTTGTTCTTCTTCTAAAGATATCATGACAATAAAATGTGCCAAACCTAAATAACCATAGTATAACTAACCCTGGTGAAATTGAGAAACATGAAGAAATAACTCTGAGCAAACCCAAGAAATGAGCAGGACTTTTTTCCTCTTAACAAAAACTCAGGTCACTGACAACTTCCTACAACGGTCCACTGGAAGGGTGAAAGCCTAAAGGGCAAATACTTTGATTTTATTATATTACTAATGAGCTTTATTAGAATTAAGAAATATGGAATATAAGTGCTTGTAACTGGACTATTTTCTATATTTGATTAGACTGTTACAGCATTAGACCAGCAGTAAAGTCCAGTCATGGATCTTCATGTAAGTTGTGGTCTCTTGTTACTCATCATGAACATCATCATGAGGATAATACTAAGCATGTACCATTGGCCAGTGTTGGAGACTTTCCCAGGATGGATGGACCTGGGATCTCACTCGGTAGGACCTTTACTGAGAAGAAGCTTTGCAAAAAATTATCTCGATGAAGTACCCAAGCTATTCTCCTAGAGCCATTCTGAAGTTTTCTCATCTTGGAGAGCAGCAGTCTGCATGCATTGTAATGCTCCAGCTATTATAATTGGAGTTTCTGGAGTGTTTCAGAAATCTTAGAGGATAGTCATTAAGACTGGTAATAGAAAACAGATATCTTTTCAACAAACAGATCAAGGGATGCAATTTAAGTTCTCACCCACGCTGTACTCTCATCCAAGGCTCCAGCTGTATAAAAACCAGAGTTAAATTCAGTACTACATAAACATCACACAAAAGTGAGCTGCAAAGCCGTATCCTTTCCCTCTTTTACTTTTCCTAGAGAATTACCTGTTAATTTACCGATGAACCAAAACAACCCAGCCCTTATTTAGGGAAGTGAAACGCATCCAGAAGCTAAAAAAGACCTGCCTTTGAAACTCACCAGATGACTTATGGCCAGTGAAGAAGGGACTATGTTGTCCAAGAAAATTTTAGGTCAGATATTCCTTTCCTCCTTCTCCCCCCCAGATTCCTGTCTAGAAATAGCACAAGCACAGTTACATCACAACAGGAACAGTCTTTCTTCTCTAAAAAAGACAGACATCCATAACAATGATAAAAAAGCACAAAAAATATTAGTCTTAGCATTGTGCCAGCAGCTTTTAAATATGAAGAACTAGTTAGAAGTGAAACCATTTAAATTACACAATTACTGCAAGAAACCATAATTTAAAGATAAGTTCATTCTATTATTGTTGGGTCAGTTCCTGAGTCTGTGTAAATACTGATAAATCCCATTGAAATAAGTCTCAGTCCTCAAAGGCACCAAACACCTTGATACAAATAATTTCTGGGATACAAATTTTTTCAGGGATGTTCAGCATTCCTAGGAGTGTGATTTATAGCACTTCTCTGATCAAAAGAAAAATCACATCCCTATGGCTTTATGTTTTCTTTCAGCCATACCGATTTCCAAAAAAAAGTAGCCTTCTGCAGGAACACTACGAATGGACTTATGTCACATCTATATTAAGTAACACTCAATTTATAAGGTCCTAGAGTGTTCCTTGGCAAACAGCTTTGTTCATTTGAATTACTGCAAAATATTGAATATCTGAGAATATGCTCTTGTTGATCACAGCCATTCATTACAGAATGAAAAGCTGAATTTCCAATGTCAAGGGCCTAGGTTGAGAATTTTTCCAGGTGGGATACCAGGTAGAAAAAGAATTGCAAAAAAAGTACATTTGTGAGATGCAAATGCCATATAAAGTAGAGAATCTCAGAAATTAAAGTGGAAGAGGTAATTAAATATTTTCTTCTGTTTATGTCAAAAGTCATTAAACAGATTAAATTAAAATGCATGAAATTTCTGTGAGAAAAGACATCGCCGTTTTATAAACCAGAAACACAGTGAGTGACATAAACAGTCCTTGATAACACTCTAACACTCCTCACTCTCCCTCTCTGATAAGGACATGTTTTTAGATAAAGACATGTTTCAAGAAAAGCATCTGTGACTTTAAAAAATTAGCTATGAGAGATCATAGAGGTTTTGCACCGACTCACCACCGCCTCCCCAGAACATACTGAAGGTATTAATTACACTTTATCCTTTAGCTATCATTGTAACAGAATATGCGCTAAGTACCTATTAGCTTAAGGAGCAACGAAGTGAGCCTGGAAACGTGTTTTCACTAACGCTGTCTGCTTTCTGATGTTGCAAACTAGGGTGAAGCATTGGTAGCAGAGAAGGTGTGAGAAAGACTAAATGAATGATATATCTGGTACGGTGCCAGTGGATAAGGACTATGTTTTCCTGTAACAGAGCGGGCATCCTCGCTCTCAGAGGAAATCAGACATGGGAAGGGAGGAGCCGTGTCTTGTATGGTTGAGTCTAAAGGTCTTCAGACCCTTTGAATTTTGACACCGAATCCTGGCTTTTCATGGATACAAATTTAAAATGAAGTATATTAAGTCTTCAGCATGAGAATAAAACTTATTTTGATTTTCCAGGAGATGCGAGCATTGAAACCAGAAAGTTTAACTCCGAATGAATATTTATCCTGACTGAAATCCCATTTGGATAAATATATTCTCGTGGTAAGACAGGCATTCCTAATAGAATATGTTCCATGCCATATTTGCCAGAGGTAGCCTTTTCTTCATCCCTCATCTGAAACTGCTTCACTTTTTTTATTACTTAAAATATTGTTTCACTTTGCTTAAATGGGGGGATATGATTATCATAACATTGTTACTGTTATTATAAGCAAGACAATAGCAGTAATGCAATCACAAAGATGAAAAATCAAGTGCAGAAAATGCCAGAGCAAAGGCTGAAAGCTTTAACCATCCTCCAGGTATTTATTTATATCCCCAGGAAACCATAACATACTATAAAACAATGTGGAATATCTTATGTAGTATAACAAATCTATATATGGAACATGTATGCTTCCTTAGTGTGTTTGCTTTATAGATTTGTGTGATCCAGAAAGCACGCCATGTTTAAGAAAAATTGTAGATTAGCATAATATGGGAAGAATAGTTTAAATTTTAGAAGAGAAACATCTTATGCTTGAAGCTTTTATTCTGGGGGAAAAAAAAAATAAGTGACCAAGATTTATTATGTGAATGGGTTCCTATCTTGGAATGGAGAAAAAATGAAGTTGTAGACTGGTGCTGAATAGCTGCAAAAGAAGGAGACATGCAATAAAATTGTACAAACTATGAAGAAAAAAAGATAGTTGATATCAAAATCCACAGCATTGTGAATTATAGATCAAGTGCCATGCAGTCTACTGGGCTGTGGAAAAGTAAACCCTAAAACTTCAATGCTTTATTGTAAAATTGTTGGCAGAAAGCGTAAATTCATTTTGTAACAAAGGTAGACTCAGAAGTGTTGAGAATTGCATATTACATATAGATAATGCAAATATTCATCTTCCCAGTGCCTGGGAAGGCACTTACAGGAAAAAGCAGCAAATTTAATTATTCCTGGGATCAGTACAGCTCATCTCAGTGGAAAAAAACTCCCAACAACAAAAGACACACAACATTTTTTGTAAGGATCAACTGTGATGAATTCTTAGAAAATGTACTTTCCCTTTGGGAAAAAAAAAAAAAAAAACAAACCACAGAAGAAAAATCTGGGCCAGTTTAAAAAGATGGGTAGAAAAATGAAAGGTAAAAAAATGGGGCATGAAATTAGGTATAGGAAATGTAACAGGAAAACCTGTGGTGAAAAATTATTCCCTTAATTACTTGAGTTATAAAATCAAAGCCAAAGACCTACTGAATACGAGGGGATGCTCTGACAGGGCCTGTGGAGAGGCCTGATGATTAGGCATAAATTTTTTCAGTCAGTTGCAATCAGATAGCTATCAAAGTAAAGATAATTAAGAAAAAAATTAGGAGTTCATTTTGTAATAGAGAGGAAATATCTCAGTAGAAAAGATGCTTTCAATTCACCTAGACCTGATTTAATTTCATCCTAGGCACTGGTCGATGATATCTGATTTCTGTCCATGGCAGCGTAACAGACTTCAGAGAAAAAAAAATAGTTGAGTAAGGTTTTTAAATCCATCTCAGATGGTATTCTCATATGCAAACCAGGGAAAAAAATCCACAGATTAAATTATTAGAGAGTGGTTACAGGATTGCTAATGTTCAGAAAGTCTCCACTGGGGGAGCAGCTATTTCTGACTCAGTGTCTGAATGAATGGAGCAGTCTAGAAAGATCCTGTGCAAGTCTGTCCTAGGTCTGGTTCATATTTTCATGTGTAGCCTGGGGATGAGAGAAGAGAATGGTTTATTAAATCTGCGAGTGAGATCAAGCAGGAAGTGGACTCAAGCATATTTGAAGTGAAAATGAAACTTAAGCTGCTGGGGATATGATACAAAGAGGTAGAATTCTGCTGTGCAAAGTGAAACCCATGGTGCTACCTATAGGTGGGAGAAATCCCCTTCACACAAGAAACAGAAAACTTCTGGTGTGGTACAGACACGCAAAAAGGGATCTAAAGGTTGTGGGTGCCCCATTCAGCACTGGGAAGGCAAAAGCCAGAGCACTCTGCTCAGAGCCTGGCACTGCTGTTACAGGGGGAGCTAGACCAGAGTAAAGATAATCTATAACAGAAAACAGATTGAGTAAAAAACTGGAAAACACTGAAGGCAGCTGGGAGAAAGAGAAAGAAAAACCTCTCAAAATTGAGGGAGTGGTTGGTTCATATGATGAACAGGGAGAAAAGTAATGGATTCTAGGTTTAATGGGGAAGATTTCAGCAACTCTGTAGGACTTTTTTTTTTTTTTTTTTTTTTTTGGGTCTAGAAAGATTCTTACATCACTGGAACAAGTTAGAGAGCAGTTGACAAGATGTGCACAATGGTAAGTGATCCTTTTCTGGACCATGGGATGGGCTAAATGACCTCTTGAGTGTTCTCTTCCAGTCCTATGATGACTGCTGCAATGGTGTGACCATGAAATGCAGGTTATTGCAAGTTCTGTACTGCATGGTTGGTTCTAATACTTGGACTCTTTAAAGCAACTCTGACATAGGTGATGAATAGAAATACTATCTTGGAAAAAGCTTGGTTCAACATAGTCTTGATTTCCACAGACTATTAGCCTGTCTACTAATATATTCTTGTGTTACGTAGACTTTAAAAATATTTCACCAGGTGGTGCTGTTACACATAACCTTCCAAGCCTTCGCCTGCCCCCTGGGCACATGGCAGTCTTGGGAAAGCATCTGAGGGTTCTGCAAAGGTGTCTCTAGAGGCAGAATTGCTTGTAGTTTTTGATATAGCTGAAAGAGTCGTGGAAGGAGGGATTGTCTAAAAGGCTGTTTGGCAGGACTAATTTTGGATTGTGTAAAGGATATGATATCAAAATTCTGTATGTATATATAAATATGTCTGTGTGTATGTATAGTTTATAAATATATTTCCTTTACTCATCTATCCATCCCTCAAAGTCCTGGATTTGACAACAGAAGGATCATACAACCTCTGAGCAGAATGCTGCTATCCGTGAGTGGTGCATATACAGCTGTAATATCTAAACACGTGGTCTGTGAATGTACTAGGAAAAGCACAATTAAGATTAATTCATTTAGGGACTATTTTTATTATACAGCGCAATAACACAAGTGTTCTGTGTTACATGGATAGCAAAGATAAGCCTTATATTTATTTAAATTAAACCAAACAAGCTTTGGGAAACTTAATAATTCTGCTTTCTAGATACAGAAGATGTTTATATTGTCCTCTTAATGTTCTCTTTTATAAAACGAGGACATTACAATATATTAATTAAAAATGTAGGATACATACAAACTTTCACTAAAGCAATGAAAAACATAAATCATAGAATCTATAAATCAAACTAGAAGCAATTTTGATGGTCATCTAATCTAAACAGGCTCCTGGTCAAAGCACAATCAACTGGATCTGGTTGCCCAGGGCCTTGTCCAGGTGAATGGCTGGAGATTCCAAAATCTCTCTAGGCAGTTTGTTCAAGTCCTTAACAGCTTTCATCTGAAATTGCTTTCCTTGAATCTAATCAGAATCTTCTGTGTTGCAGCTTAGATCCATTACTCCTATGCAATGCATTCTGCATTTTTGAGAGGAGCCTGGCTCCATTTTCTCTGTGCCATTCTATTAAGAACTTTAAAAAAAAATAAGAAACTCTCTTGACTTCTCATCCTAAGACTAAAAAAAACCTGTTCTCTCAGTCTCTCTCTCATGCGTTCCAGCCCTAATCAGCTCCACTGGACCCACTCTGGTATGACAACATTTTTAATATGCAGTTTGTGCTGCTGCAGTTGCTGCTTGTCCCATCCTCATCTATCTCTGAGAATAATCTGCCACAGCTTTTTCTATGTGGGTTTATTGCATAGTTCAAAACATTAAGATGTCTCCTCACCCTTCTCTTCCCTTGAGAGTCAAAAAACCCAGTTCTTCTCAGCCTCCTCTCACACACCATGTGCTGCAGTCCCATAAGCATTTTGGTGACTGTCCACTGGACTCGCACCAGAGTAGCAATGTTCCAGATAAGGAAGTGTCACCACCCTTGACCTGCTGAATACACTCCTGCTACGTTGTTGCCCATTCTTCCTGTAGGTGCACCTAAAATAAACATTGCTGCCTCATGTTTGTGTTACATCCTTCTTGCACACCAGGATTTCTCACCCTCTTCATGCAAAGCTGCTTTCTAGCCAGTTGGTGCCCAGCCTGAATTGCTGTACAGAGTTTCTCCACATAAAATTGTGGGACCATAAATCTATATTTGTTGAACTTCATGAGCTTCCTCTCATCTGCCCAGCTCATTGAGCACCCTCTTAACAGCAGCCCTGTCCAGTGTATTGATCCCCATCTTCTCGGGTCCATACCTTACCAAATGGACTACAAGAATACTGTGTGGTACTATATCAAATAATCTTGCCAAAGTCAAGGTAAATGTCCTGTACTTCCTATTCCCTTCCCACAGAGTCCAGCATGGTATTGTTACAGGTGGGCAGGATTTCCTCTTGCTAAATCTGCTGGCTTTTCCCTACCACCCTCCTGCCATACGTTTGCCTGGCTAGGGCTTCCAGGAGGGTTTGTTTGCGGTTCTGTGGACTGATGTTAGACGGAAGGTCTGTTATTGTTTGGGTTTGCCTTCCCAATCTTCCTGAAGATGGGTGTAATATTTGTTTTTTTCTGCTCATAAGGAACCTCCTTTATTTGCCATGACCTTCCAAGGATGATAAAACATGGCCTTACAGTGACTGTGTTCAGCTCTCTCAGCAGCCTCAAGTAAAATCCATCTCATGCTGTGGATTTGCACATGCAAAACTGACTTGGCTGCTTCCTAATTACTTGCTGAACAATGGATAATGCTGTATTCCCAGAGACTCTGCCAGTAGGCTCAGTGACCCAGGAAGTCTGATAGCAGATATTGCTGGTGAAAACTGAGACAGTTAAAAGGCATTGGGTACCTTGGACCTGTGTGTTCCCTTGGATGTTGATGGACATACAGAAGTTCTCATTGCTGTTCTTTCCATCTATTTTTACTTTCAACTACAGCTGAGCTTTGGCTTTCCTAACTCCAACACCTCTTGCTTAGGTAACATCTTTATATCCCTGCTGAGTAGTCTATGCACATCTCTGCCTGTCATGGGGTTCCTTCTGATTATTGAGCTCAATGAGGGGTTCCTTGTTCCTGTTGACCTTCTGCATGTGCAGAGAATGACCTGTTGTTTTTTGAGGAGGACATCCTTGAAGATCTACCAGCTGTCCTGAGTTCCTTTGCTCTTTGGATCAATTTCCTTTGGAATTTTGCTAAACAGATCTCTGAACAAACTGAATTCTAACACCTGGAAGTCCATGGTTCTGATCTTTCTATTGTTTTGCTCAGTTTTATGAGGATTTTAAAAGCCAAGATCTCATGATTAATGCAGACAAAGCTTAAACTCAGCCTTCCCACCATCTGGCAAATTAATTTGCAAGTAATAAGTTATACAGAGCATCTTTCAGTGTTATATCTACATTCTAACCTCTATCTAGGATGGAAACTGGGGTTTTTCCTTTCCATAATTGCTTGTGAAAAACATATTGATCTTTAAATTACAGACAGCAAATAGACAGATCAATAAATATTCAATCTGTTTCTCTGTACAAGATTGAAATAAAAATGAAAATAGGATAATTCAGGTTGGAGAGGACCTCACGAGGTCATCTCCTGCAGGGTCGAAGCTGCTGACCACAGAGTAGGGTGAACTGTGAGGTCAGACCATGCTACTGAGGGCTTTGCCCAGTCTGGTCCTGAAAATTTCCAAGGCTGGAAACAGCACACAGCTTCGTTATGCAATCAGATCCACTGCTCAATTGTCCTCATAGATGACAACCTTTTTTCTTATATCTAGTCTGAACCTTTCTTGACTCAGCTTATGCCTGCTGTTTGTCACTGTCTCATCCCCATGAGCAGCTTGCCTCCATCTTCCTGGTAACTTCCTCATGGAAACCATCAGACTGCAGTTAGGTTCCCCCAAAGTTCTCTCTTTTCCAGGGTGAATGAGCCCCATTCCCTCAGCCTGTCCTCATTTCCTCATTTTATGCAGCAAGTTTACCATTTCCAAGTCAGTTTGCAGCATTCTGTGACATCAGGACCAAGCTCTCAGATGTCATTCAGGAAACTTCTAGAAGCTGCTTGGAGGTTGGAAATCCCACTTTGGTAGCAGACCCCCTGGGACTCCAGCATTGCACTGTTGAATATGGCAATGCCTAAAACCCCAATAGGAACCGAAAGTGATGTCTTTAATCTTTGGAATGGGAAATAATGAAAAGAAAGAAAGAAAAAAAAAATAGAAGGCAAAGAAGCACAATATGCTACCAAAATTTTCAGAGATTACGACCTAAAAATATTAGGGAAGGCATCATTATAAAATGGTAAATACAGTAAAAATTTTTAAGACTTTGTGTCTTTTGTCAAGTTAAACTGTGTAGACAAGCTTCTTAATTTCTTAAAGGTAAAAGGTAGGCCATTAAATGTACTAGTGATATCAGAGGTATCATTTCACTGTGAGATAACTGTGCCCTTCTACCACCTAATATATTTGTTAATTTCTCAATTGCTCTAGTAAGTCCAGCTGTTTACAATTTGGCCATAGGACAAATTTAATATTTTCTTCTTCATATAAATTAATATGTGCTTGTTGATTGACCATTCCTCACACATGGTAGGTTTTTCCCCTACTTTTGTCTAACTATGTTCAAAGTATTATATATGATGGCATTATAGATTTCTGGTGGTGTATTTTATCACAATAAGCAAATATTATCTTATTCCTTTGGATAGAGAGAAAGTAAAATGAAATATATCGTATTTAAATGGCCATCACTGGTTCATGACTGTAGTGATTGAAGCCTACCTAGTGGAATAAAAATAATTTCTCATAATATTGCTTAAATGGGATATAAATAATACAGATTTTTTGGTAATCCTTTAGCTGAGGGATGAGTTTCACAGATTTTTTAATTTATATGAGCTGTATGACTATGGACTTCTAAATGGGTGGAACTCTTTACCTGCAAAGGTTAAGGTATGGGGTTTTTTCCTAATTTTTAACTTCTGTGAATGATTTGACTCTTTTGACTGAACACGATTCATGTATTACAATCTCCCTTTTGCTTCAACTCTTGTATGTTTACTTCTAGAAGATATATATAGATATATGTAGAAAAATTAGTATTTGGATATATGCAACAAGCCAAGATTGTTCTCACATACAAAGCAGGCTAGAAGAACAACTGGATCAGGTAATGCAAGCTGTCAAAGAGGTTTCAAGGATTATACATTGAGTCAGTTAAGCATCAACTGATGGACAGAAGAGAGAGAGAGTATGTCCTCATAGAAGATCTTAAAGTTCAAGGGTGAAATGAAATGGCTGGTAAATGGTTTTATGTAGTTTGAAAGGGGGAAGAAATTTGAACATAAAGCAAATTCTGAAAATCCTAACCCAAATGTACCCCAAATGCTGTTTCTGAGCAGTCTCCTGCTATTCTCAATAGGAAGTAGTTTGTTTCAGTGATGGTCAGTGTCACCATAAGAACTTAGAATTTTGGAGGTATAGAAGTGTTAATTAGTTTACTTTGACCAATTATTTGTCAGATGTTTTTCTCAAATGTTAAGGCAACCTAGAGTGCTGCAAATCCAGTGCCACACTGTCTTTGCACAGATTGAGACATGACTTACCAGACCCCTAAGAAATTTTCACAAAAAATTTGCTGCACTTAGTAGACTTGTTTTTGTAGATTATTGTTGACCGGAATAAGAGATGAATTCACAATCCTGCCCTGATATTAAACATTCTATGCAATAGAAATAGTATATATGAACATCTGTTCTGTTTCAAGCCTTTGAGTAAGGCAAATGTCTTACTGACAACTGAAAGCATTTTAAAATAGATATAGTTTTCTACATACACTTTGTTAATGATAGCTCAAATCTAGAGCTATTTTAACATCTTCATGATGGCAATTCTCACTTGGTTTGGAGCTGACTTTGCCATAAGAGCTAGATCCAGCAAAAAACATGAGAATAAGTATCCAGCTGAGCAACTGGGAAGTATTTGCAAATTTCCAGGCAGATAAATCTTGCCCTAAAAAACACACTGCTATTAATTTGTTTGCACACGTGGTTGTCTTAATGAGTACTATTTAAATGCAAAAAAGCACTATTTGAAAGACCTTTTTTTTTTTCATTTGATATCATCCTTTTTACTGGTAAATATGTGGAACTTCTTGCTTTTAAATGGTTGCCCAGTTCAGAGTTCCTTAAATCAGCAACTTAACCTACTTAAGAAAAATTAAAAATTGCGGCTTAGTAGTTAAAAATCTGTTCTCAGACCTATAGATATATATTCTTTTATTTATTCAGATGAGCTCCTCCACTTAATTTCTCAGGATTACTCACAGCAATGATATTAAACATGCATATGGGGATGAATAATATGAGCTCTAGAGACCCCTTCCAGTTCTATTATCCAAGGTTTCTTTCAAATCTCTGGCCTTTTTAGTATCCCCATTCAGCAGCTTGCTCATCTGGGAAGTATATAAAGGAATCAAATTTTACTTGTTGAGGATTATATCATTGCTTTAAAATGAAGGAAGACCAACATGGACGTTTCCTTATTACAATATTTATCTTCAATTAGCAAGCCATCATTAGTTATGGTAATAGTTAGCTATCATTAATTATGGTAATAGTATGGAAATTAATTGCTGAAATTAATCCCTAATGCGTCTTCATGATGTTCCTTCTACCAAATTAAAGATTTTTTTTTTTCTTATTTCAGTGGCAGCTCCAGATACAGTGAAATAATATAAAGGTCGAGCTAAGTATAAAATTACATTGCTAGCTGTTATAAAGGGCCTTTTTCTCCTATAACATAAGTCCTGGTTCCAGCCAGGGCAGAGTTAATTCTTGCAGCAGCCAGGAGGTGCATGGCCAGGACCCTCAGGTTATCCTATACCGCCTCATGCTATTCCTAAACCACGACGATGGGGCATCCACACACAAAGAGTGAAAGAATATCCTATCCCAGGTTCTACATAAAAACCACTTTAATGAGAGAATGCAGTGCAGATGATAGAAATCTCCCGACAATTTGACATCGTAGAAAGTCTCAAAGAATTTATCAATATTCATTTCAAACAAATTGGTTTTGATTTATGTTTGTGTAGTTGTAACTATAGTAACACTATTTTATAGTAGCACTAGTTACTTCTAGTGTTGCAATGATCAGCGTGTATTCTGGACACTGATTTTCACAGTAATGCAGTGAGAATGCACACGGCATTCACTTGCCTTTGTGGAAGCTGAGGAAGATTTGTCCCAGTGTCTCTGTTTAGTCTGAAGTGTTATTGAAAGCTGTTCCTCCTAGTGAGGCCAGGGTCACAGCTTGGAGAGAAAGAAACCATGCACACAGCAAGTCAACAAACAATGGAATCCTTCATGTCAGTGTGACCCAGTCAACAGCTCAGTGCCACTGACAACAATCCACTTAAGGATTCTGGTTTCAGAATTCAGAGCAGGCCACAGGAAATGCCTGAGGGCACAAGGGGGTGAAACTTATGTATGCCCTAGGGAAGATGGACGCAGGGAAGTGAAGATGGACTCACGCAAGTCTTGACAACTCTGAGAACACCCTCAGAGCAGGTCAGTGCACGTGTCCAGGATGGCAAGGCAACCTCAAACTCTGTCCTGACACTCCTGACAGGTGACCAACTCCCAGAAAACACTTTTAGGATTGCAGCCTGAGGCAAAATATATTAGAAAAAGCTAAGAGAACAACTGCAACCTCTTCAAATTATCATATCTTTTTCTGCTTCTGTTTCACCTATTAGACAAAGGCTGTCATCTTCCTGGTAAGCTTTCTCTTCTTTAAGCTAGGAAGTTCCTTTGTTTAACCTTTTCAGATGATATATACAACACTTCAGCTGCTTTCCATTTTAATCATCAAAGTTCCATTAATTGCTTTACATCTTTCTGGAAAATAAAGCTTTCCTAGTAGGATAAGGTACTCTATGCTTTATGCTTATACTTTTCTGTTTATAGCCTGTCTGTTTATACTTTCCAGAGTGATGTTTATCTCTTTTCACACTATCCTGACATTGTTATGTCACAGTCTTCTCATCATCCTCCATAGTCTCTTGTATGTTTTTCTGCATAATTGCTAGGGAGACACTTCGACTCATGCCATCCAATCTTAATGATGTTTATCATTCCTGCATTGGATAACCTGTCACCACCTTCGGCTGAATTTAATTTATTTCATTACTTTCTTTAAGTAATTTTGTAATTTTTTTTCTTTTCAAAAGCTTAACTGGAGTCAGAGTAAGCCAAATTTGTAGCTTTTCCTTTGTCCAAACAGAGTGAGAAGTAGTGGACCTTTGCAGAGGATATTCTGATTAGATATTCAGGAAAGAATTTAACTGCCAAGAACAGCAGAAGTGTGGGATAGAGTGGGTGTAAAATCTTCATTGCTAAAGTCCTTCCAGATCAGGATCGACAGGCATCTGTCAGGAGTAACATAAGTACAAGTACAAAAGTACTTTATGACAGTAATGGAATAGATGAGGCTGCTTCCAATGATTCTCTGCACAGAGGAAACCAATAATTGTTTGGAGTTGCATGAGGCTGCAGAGTAAATTAACCACAGACCAGTGAAAGAAGTCTCGATAAAAGAACAAAAGCTACAATTTAATCACATTTGTCAACATGGGGTCTTCAAAAGTAATTTATAAGCATTTCCAAAGAATATAAGGCATCAGGTGCTTGGAAATATAACATGTATGTAGACAGAATCTGTTGTCTGAAATGATTTTAAGCATGTTTATACAAAGACAAGGCATCAAAAATTATCTTTCATCAAAGGTGATTTTTTTTCCACAAGTAATGCTGTTGAATATTTTTCATTTGATATTTAAAATCATTTACATGATGCTCAAAAGTTTGCTTCCACTTATGCAGAAAGACATTGCACACCTCTTTGTGTGTGTTTTCTCTTTCAGACCTCACATTAGAATCTCAGTTTGCAGTTGAGCAGAAGTGGCAGAAAGTTTCAAGACATGGTGATACAATAATAAGTTTTCATAGTGGTATTCTCTGGGGAACAAGAGCAAAATAAACTTCACGCTTCACAAGGTAAGCACCAGACAGCAACTATCAGCAGGTTGGGTGGAAGGGGAGAGCAGCCTGACTTCTACACTTGGTAATGTTTCAAGTGCAGTGCTTCGTTATTATGCTCTGGTTTCTGCAAAACAGCCTTGTGCTTCTGAAAACAGTAATTCAAAACCTGCAAGCCTTCTGCAAGCAGAGTTCCCCAAAGGGATCAAGAAGTTAACCTGAATTTCACAGTAACTCATTTCTTCTGAAGTCCTTTTTTTATTCTAGCAAAAAGTATCCTTTTACAAGGTTGGTTCTTGCAACAATATGAAATGTACAATGGCAAGACAGAAATATCATGAGAGTAATTGTAAATAAAAAAATACTGTTTTTACTAGTTTAGTCATGATCTAATAACTGCTAAAAATACACTGAAGTTATTGTAAATACTTATGCAGAAATTAACTGCATTCTTTCTTCTTTTTGTGCAGAGATTCTTCCCTCAAAGCTCTGCAGCAAAGAAAGTATACTGTTGACCAAAGTAATACTGGGTGCAAATTCATAAATCTTTGGGGAAGAATGTTTATTTCAAAATTGCAGCTTTCTCTAGCAACTACTGTAAGTTAAGTCAAATACAATATTGCAACCTGAAACAGTAGGTGCAAAATGGGACCTTTACATCTTAAAATTTCTTCTTAAAGATAGCTTCATTTTCCTTTAAAATAATTAATTCCCAAACATATGATTGAGATCAGCCAGAAGAATTTCATGCAGCGTTGCTATAGAAAAGGCAAGCTGCAAAAGACTGTACAACTGTGTTGGGAATAGACTAACACACAGGGGGATGCATGCTTCTAAAATGAACCTAACAGTATTGTAATTACTTTCTCCTCAGATTATGGGAGATCTCCATGCAACTACTCTGGTTGTATTTAAATCCTTAGGCCATTTTCCTAATAGTGGTATAATGCTGTTGCATAACATTTCAGATGCGTGTACATTTATATGAGCAACTTCGTGTAAAAACCAAGAACACTTATTTTAGTTCTCAAGGTAAACTCTGAGCGAGTTTGAATGCTGCTTTTTCCGATTGCCGATACTGTTTGTAAATTGTGCCCTGAAAGCCACTCTTCCCAATCAAACAGAGTGCTGCCATGCATGTGATCCGAGGTGGCAAGTGTCGGGGACTGCTGGTAATAAACTGCTGAACTGAACAAATGGTTTTATGTAGTGGCCACAACATCAAAAAGTTATGCTCCTCTTTCCCTTCTCCCACCACACTGACATTCTGCTTATGAAACAGCTACGGGATCAGACCAACCTCACAGAAGGTAGTCACAGCTCAGCTTTTATCTTGCATGTGAGAGGTTGACCTAAACCCGTGAAGACAGAACTATCACAAGCAGTTCTAACAGGAGAGAAATGGTGTAAAATAAATGACTTTTTAAACACCATCGAGGAAATGCAAATAAGCAAAATGACTTTGCAGCACAGGGGTGTCTGCTGAGCCAAAGGTGCGCAAGAAATGCAATAAAGCAAACATAAGAAATACCTTGAATTTGTGACTTAAGTAGAAGATACTAAAAATTTGTCTTACAGCTTTAACTCCTAAATCCTTCAAATAACTGTGTCACTGCACAACATCAAGAAACTAACAGCTGGCATGTGACAGCTCTTAGTCAAAGTACCCTACAGGAGCATGAATAAAAAAAAAAAAAGCTCAGTTATCTTAAAATAATTGAGTATCTCTTTTTATAAGACAGTGTTAATTCAGCAATAGAAAGAATTAAAACTCCAGCAACTAAATAGGTTTGACTTGAGAAACAATAAGATCATACCACCATTAAACTCTTCTTGTAATTCATGCCCACTGTAGAAGTTTCATAAGGCAAAAGAAAATGATAATGATTAGAAAATGGTATGTAATTTGATGTATTTTATTTGACTAAATAACCAAACTTATGAGTACATAGTTATAACTCAGCAATACCGTTAAGGACAAATGAGAAGTAGGATCTGTGTTTCAGAGGAGTTTTACCATTTATGCTCCTTCAGTGCATATTATCAAGAAAGCTTATGTTTCCCTTTTAATTAGTAGTACTTTGCATCTGGCTCAGTCATGTAGAGTAAGATCTCTAACTTTTACTGAACTTTCAGAAGTGTGGTATGTGTATGACATTTTGTTTGTCCTTATGAGTCTATTTTTCATTCCGGTATGTCCACAGACTTCCTACTGCATGTTTCTTGTTCTGATTAGCTGCAAAAATAGGGGCCATATGCTCCTCCTCCCCCCCTTTTTTAAAATAATCAGAGATAAGCACATATTAAAAACTACAATTTAGTGTTATGAACTAAGAGGTGGAAAAAACCTGAATAACTTATCAACTTGCTCTTGTTGCCTGCTTGAAAAAACATCACCATTGGAATTCTGAGTGCAAGTCTAGGTTCACCAGATCATCAACTGCAAAGAATATGGTATGGGATGCTTAGAAAAGTGCTGTTGAGCCAGCCACCAGCAATAAAAGTCAACATGGGTTCACAACAGGAAAATAATGTTTAACTAGTATGATAAGTCTTAGTGGGTGAAGTGAAGGCAGTGGATGTCATTTTTCTGATTTTAATAAGGCTTTTTGTCCCTCACAGCTTCCTTCTGGGCAAGTTGTTCAGCTGTGGGATGAGCGGGATCACAGTGCATGGATGAAGAACTGGTTGAAGGGCAAGGCTGACAGAGTTGTAGTGGATGGGGCTGCATCTCTCTGTCACTTGGTCACCAGCAGAGTTCCTCTGGGTTCCACTCTTGGGCCAGTTCTGCCCAGTATGTTTATGAGCAATCTGCATGCAGGAGTTGAATGCACCACTAGCAAGTTTGCTGATCAGACCAAACTGGGATGTGCCGTTGGCTCTCCTAAGGGACAAGATGCCTTGCCGAGGGATCTAGGTAGATTGAGATACTGGGCTATGATAAATGGGATGAAATTTAACAAGTCAAAATGCTGGATGCTGCACCTAGGACAGAGTAACAGCAGACACAACTATAAATTGGGAGAGGAGATGCTGAAGAGCAGCCCTGTAGGAAGGGAGATCTGAGGGTGCTGGTCAGCAGCAGCTCAGTGTGAGTCAGCAGTGTGTTCAGTGACAGCCCAGAGCCCCAACCCCATCCTGGGAAGCATCACACACAGCATCACCAGCCAGCCAAGAGAGGTGATTGTCCTGCTGTATTCAGTGCTGGTGCAGCCTCAGCCCAAGCGCTGGATGCAGTGCTGGACCCCACCATTTAACAAGGCTATAAAGGTCCTTGAATGTTCCCAGAGGAGGATAATAAAGCTGGTGACAGGGCTGGAAACAGTGTCCTGTGAGGAGAAGCTGAGGACTTTGGGCTTGTGTAGTCTGGAGAAAAGGAGTCTGAGTGATGCTTTCATTGCTCTCTACAGCTCCCTGCAGAGGGAAGAGGAGAGGGAGGTGCTGAGCTCTTCTGCCTGGGACTCAGTGATAGGACTCCTGGCAGTGGTTCAGAGCTGCGCAAGGAGAGGTTCAGATGGCATTAGGAAGCATTTTGCTGAGAGGGTGATCAAACACTGGAACAGGCTTCCTGCTGAGGTGGTCAGGACCGAAAGCCTGTCAGTGTTTAAGAGGAATTTGGACTGTACCCTTAATAGCCTGCTTTAAAACTTTGGTCAGCCCTGATGTGGTCAGGCAGATGGACTGGATGATTGTTGTAGGTCCCTCCAACTGAAATAGCCTGTTCTATTCTATTTTAATCACACCATAATTTTAAGACATATAATTGCTGATGGTTTTAACTGCAACTAGCTGCAGATAGTGAACCACAAAGTTACCTTGGTTAGATGTTTCTAGCAAGACCATTCTTTAACCCAGAAAGATATTTAATGAGCTGCTGCATGACAGCAGAGCCATGTATCTTGCTCCAGATTCATCCTTCCTCTTTTGATTGTCCGTTTCTGCCCCACAGCACTTGTATAAAATGTAGAAGTCATATCAGAAAAATCTTAACTTAATAGGGCAAAGCTATGTCATGGACAAGGAGGAACAGCTAGTTTCATAAAGAGAAATTACATGTCTGGATGCTATAGCAAAACTGACAGTGGCTATAAAAAGCTAATACAGTTTTCCTTATGATGGAGAATTTCTCCCTAGCACAGCACAGGGCAGACTGGAAATCCCTGAGGTGTGAAAGGTAGAAAACACAGAATGAGAAAAAGTCTCGTATATAATCTCACTTTAAGTAGCTTCCTTTTCTTTTTGTCTCCCTTTACTTCACCAATAACGTGAGATGTTTCCAGCTACGATGTTTACTTCTATGGATGCAGAAAAGAGAGCACTCTAGAGAACACGAATAACTTTTCCTTGTTTGTCTTACTGTAATTTGTCCAAAGAATAATTTTAGGTGTTTAAAAGTGGGGTATTCCTCAGAGAATGGTCTCATGATTACATAGATATAAACACTTGCAAGTCCTTCTTTCTGAAATTCAGCGTTTTCCAGCAGAAGCTGTGCTTGCCCAGTGGGGAGCTTGTGTCAC
This sequence comes from Pachycephala philippinensis, assembly GCA_013397055.1. Classification (NCBI taxonomy): domain Eukaryota; kingdom Metazoa; phylum Chordata; class Aves; order Passeriformes; genus Pachycephala; species Pachycephala philippinensis. The sequence goes on from VWZT01002091.1 coordinate 26,870, forward strand.
AGATGTCCTTGAGGTAGAACACCCATCCTTGGGATCACCAAGATCTCCATCCCTGCTAAAAAAACATATTTCCCAAAAGGCTGTACCCATACTTCAGTAAATTGCGTAACCCATACTTGAGTAAATTGAGTTTTAAGCTAAGCTGTGCCGTATTGCTAGAAAAAGATATGGCAGTCATCAATGCTCAGTTAAAAAACACCATGAACATGAAACTTCAAAATTGTGTTGGAAGAGAATATAAGCGAGATTGTCACATGTAGACTCAGCAGCACATATTAGAAAAAAAAATTAGTTTACTATTTAGAGTTTCCTCTAGTCTGTAGCCTTCTTCTTTTGTTTCAGATTTTGCTGACTATTATATTTTGCTAAAAAGTACTTTCTTTTTTATATTGTTTCTGAACATTTGCTCACTCCCAAACTAACTTTCAAATTCCATTGAAGACTCTTAGCAGCAAGTGTTGGTGAAACCATTTTTTTATGTTCCTTTTACTGATTTTTAGAGGAAAACTGTATCTATACTGGTGGTGTGAATGTTCATTAACTAGCTGGAATGAATTAAACTACTGTGAAAGCCTGCTAAATTAAATGCATTCAAGTAAGAGGAAGCATTACTCACAGGCTCCAAGCATCTGCCTCAGCTGAAATAGGCATCAAACACTGGAAGCAGCAGAGCCTTGTTTCACTGCGAAAAGAAATTATCTTAAGCCTTTACACTCAAGAAGTTAAATCAATGTACTGGACTGGCTACAGTTAAATAATTGACAGCCTATAGGACAAACAAATGAGATAATGCTGAATGAATAAGGACAGCCTAATAAATTACTGAAATGTATGCAGCAGTGTGAAGGGGTTATTTTCATGGATTTGGAAAGGGCAGATTTATTTAGGGCAGTGAATGACAAAGATCTATGAGAACTGTGAAGCAACAACAAAATGAAGTGCATATATTTTCCTCATTTTTAGAAAAAATACTGCTTTATTCTGTTAGGAATAAATAAGAAATTGGGAAAATACTTGCCTCTTTAAAAAATGTACTGAGTTGTAATATGCATATAAACAGAAATAAAGTAAAAATTGCAGAAATGCTACAAATATTAAATACCAAAATACTGAACAGAGTAATCCTACATCTCTTCTAAAATATTTTAAAAAAAAGTGCATAAGGAAAATACAGAGAAAAATCTTTAATTAAGAGGATCTTTTTACTGGCAAACTGAAGACCTGTATTTTTTCTGGGCACAGACCTGTCACTGCAGTACATTCTGGGGAGTGATGTCTCACAGACTCTTAATCAAAGATGCTCACTCTGCATCTAGATTTTTTCCCAGTGTCCTAGCTTTATGATACAACCGCACCTTTTCACTTATTTCTCTTTAAATATTATCTGAAAATAGAAAAAAATTTACATGTATTAGACACCATCAGTTTTTGTTTCAGCCACCAATAAATTTCTGCATACTAATAAAGGGTTGGGTAGGTGTTCTGTATAAGACTCAGTCCCAAATCAACTTTCTTTCACCTTAAAACTTTCTAAAAGGACATATTGTTTGCCACAACTTCATCAGGTGTAGTTCCATATTTTCAGACATGATAAACAAAATTTTTTGTAGAGCTGTATGCTTAAGGCGACAAAAAAAGGTCAAAGATAGAAGTCAAGATTTCAGAAGGGCTTGGAGGAGAGAGGAAAAAACCCACTGTTTTGTCTTTTCCTCTTATTCTAGCAGAATTTTAAATCCAGACAAAAGAGGTTCTGTATTTTGGTCTCTTCCTCCCCTCCCATTTTTTTTCCTCTCTGCAACTCACACATAAAATATAAAGATACTCATTATGCACTGCATTTGTCTATTTAATCTTTGAAGCGTGATGACGTATGGGGAAGAAAGTCATATTTATCTTTCTCTATAAATTTCAGAAGTTTATTTCTTTGATTCATTATCTATTACATAGAGGTTGAATGAACATGGGAATACTTTCAAAGAGAAAATAAGGACTTTTGCCAACTAATTGAGGGTAGAATAATGATTTTTTTGTATAGTCTTTGAGTTTCATATTTCATTGGTGGGAGTGTTTTAGAGGAAGAGCACATATTTATTTTCTGAAAAGATTAAGAAAGTTCTCCTAAAACCTTTCAAAGACTACTAGAATGGCTGACAAATTTGGCTAATTTTTCTTTTTCTATTTCCTCTTCTTGGGAGCGGCGGGGGGCAGGAAACATTTTTCCTATGTCACATGCTAAAATAGCTGTCAAATTCACTACTTCTGGTAACTTACACAACACCATATAATATTTTGATCAGAATATTAAACCTTCCCAAAAGGTATTTTATACTTTTTCCTTTTCACTTATAAATGAATGCATTTTGGTAAAAGGTCTTAATGCGTGTTAAGCGTTCAGTCATATGTTAAAGCTGGTAGTGCCTGCAGTCTCTTTACTGACTAAGAGTTCTGCTTTTGTTACTCAACATTTGGGGATGTAGATTTATGGCTGAGTTATCAAAGAATGTTCAAACTTTTTTTTTTTTAAATTTCTGCTATTTTTAGATGAAAACATTTAGCATCATGTATATCATAGTATAAAGACTTCTGTATATAGATAAGGTTGTCTGATTCTTGACAGACCCCGTTATGCAGTCAGCAAACAGTATAATGCAGTGGAGGAAATAGTATGAAAAGTGCCATTTCTTCTTTCCCAAAGTTTCAGTTCTTGTATTTTTTCCTATCTCATCTAGAATCGATTTGTAATGAGCAGAACTCAAGTAACATAAGGAGCAATGAGCATGTTTCCTTTCCTACGACAACACTCTGGAAAGGAGAAGTGTTATAATTATTGGTGAATCAGAACAGCAAAATCATGTTGTTTGCAAATCATGAGGAAGGAGATGCCTGGTTTGGGACTTCCTTGGGATTTCACTTCCATGGTTATTTTCATTCATTTCCTTCTGCTGTTTTGGCCAGAATCACACCCTTCCCTAAGCTTTCCACAGTTATATCTAAGGCGCATTCAAAACTAGGAAAGAATCAATAATCAAATGGGCTCAGATGTTCTCACGCAGTTGAATAATTCAGAGTCCCTTTGTTTTCACAAAAAGCTCTGGAAACATATGTTGTCCATTTTCCAACTGTTGCTAACATTTTGCAGAAAAATGGTGAAACCATGGGAAGTTTTCGTAGATGACACTGACTCCCACAGACACAGTTTGTGTGCTGTATGGCCAGCTGCAAAAGCGATGAGTGTTTGAGCTGACTGCCTACCCCAAAGGAGAGTTGTGAAGTGAGGGTGAATAGAAGTGGAAAGCAGTGCAGGCTGCTGAAAAGTGTGCAGCCTTCAGCTCTGAATAAACCAGCCACACACCTGTAAGGCTCTACCAATGTGCAGCTTGTATGGGTTACAAACTCCCAGCTGCTTGTTGCCTCTCTCCCAGCCCTGGCAGCTCTGGGATCCCTGGGAAGCAGACCAAGGCACTCCCAGCTCTGGTCAGCCTCCAGCAGTCTCTTCAGCCAGGCGCCTCTTGTTAAAGATGCACAGATCAAGTGCCAGCAAATAAAATGATGCTGTTGTCATAACCTAAAACTTACATCTCCCACGGGAGATGAATTTTCTTTGTGAAATGTGCAACAGCAGCTGATAAAGTGTGTACAACATCATTACTGACTGCATTTTTCTATTTTATGTTTCAAATGCTGAAACAACTGCTCTGAGAGAAATACATCTTGCTTTTGTTCCTCTTATTCTGAGACACAGTAAAATATTTCCATATTTTCAACTGCCTTGTCTTATGTTTTGTTGTCTTTCCAATACTGGTGTCCCTTCATTCATGCAAAGCAGCCTGCATTTCACATGAATCTTTTCACAGCCTGGCTTTCACTCTGAAATGTTCAGGTCTCTGTGGAAAACGTAGAAAAAAAGTTTGCAGTAAGTTGTCAATGTCTCCCTCCAACTTTTATTTTTCCAGAGGACTTCTTAACCACTTTGCTATCTAATCCTTCACTAATTGTGCCTTAGTGGTCGTTTGCTGGGACTGTTTAGAATAACTATAGGCAGATAAATTTTGTACCTTATAATATGTCTCTGGATCCTTTTAAAAATGCTCTGAATGTTTATCATGCCACTGTGGCTTAGACTGCTTTGAGTCATGTTCTGCCAGTGGTGGTTCAGCCTTCATCCTAGCCATCTCTGTCTCCCAGTCTGGCATTTCAGGCCATCAATAAAAACATTTGAAAGCATACCTACGTATGAAATATTACTGGCATGGATACAAATAAACCAGTGCTAGTAATATTATCACTTTTAAATATAAGAACATTGGAGCTGCAACATATCAATAATAAAAGTCATAGCAATCATATTACAGTTTAAAAGAATAGTACAGATCCCATTCATTTACTATGCAAGCAATTAAACCATGATGTATGAACTAATGCTTATGACAACAATATTGCTTATAAGATTTCCTGGGTTTTCTGCAGCAATAATCCAATATTGCTTATTGTTTGATTCCAATTCTTTATATAGTAAACAGACTGTTAACTGATGCAACCATGAAGCAAATGTATTTTGACTCCTCCCTCCTGTAAATCTTGTCATATTTTGAAATGTTCCACTCAGTGTCACAGCAATATTTTTGTCCAAGGCTATGGCAGACAGTAATTGCCCATAACCTGTGAAACAGATTTATACAAATCATCTGTTCCATCCAAGGTGGTGTGATATGTAATTCCAGAACATTCAGAATGCCAAACGTTGTATCTTTGCTTTTTCTGTACTTTCTTCCTGTGAATTACAAGTATCAAGACAAGCTTTGTCTTTCCCCAGAAAAGTTTAGGGCTTCAGGTCACTCCTATGAAATTATTACAGTATTTAAATATTGCAGTGAACTAATCTGGAACTCTATGATCCCCTCAGCAGCCTGTCTCAACATTTTAAATACAAGTTGCCCATACAACGGTGTACTCAAAGCCCTCATTTTGGTGTTTGGTTTTTTGGGAGTTTTGGGGGATTTTTTTGTTTACCTCTATCTCCACATACTTAAAGGCACAGAAATTCTGGGTTCTAGATGTTTTCGTGAGCAGGTCTTATTCAAAACCTGTCACAGAAACACAGAATCACAGAATGGGTAAGACTGAAAGGGACCACCAGTGGACTCATCTGGTCCAACCTCCCTGATGAAGCAGGGTCATCCTAGAGCACATGGCACAGGATTGCATCCAGACAGTTCTGAAATAGCTCCACAGCCAAGTTTGTTTAAAATCTCTGCTTATACTGATATTTGAGATTTGAGGGAAATAACAGCAAAAACTCCAGAATTTGGATAAACGTTCTTTGTTGCCATAAAATAAAGCTCTTCTTACCATGCTAAAGATGAAAGGATCTCCTTTGAGAATTCTGCTTTCCGTCATGGGCTGTTATTTTGATTTTAATACAGTACCCTGCCCACTTCATTACCCTAAATTTCTGCATTGTTTCTCCTCATACACCATGTGCTGCAGTCCTCTGAGTTTCCTGATAACCGTCCACTGGACTTGCACCAGGACAGAGGTGCATTTGTTACACTGGGAAGCCCACAGGCAGGTGCACCAGCCCAGCTATGAATTCTCTAGTGCTGAACAGAGGGGAGTTCTAAACCTCCTTTGACTTGCTGGCTGCGCTCTCGCCACCACAGCTGCTGGCCATTCCCTGCCGAGGCAGACAGCTCGCCCATGTTTGCCCAAAGTCTTTGTTGTACACCAGGATTCCCCACCCCCTTTCTGCAAACATTCTTTCCATCCAGCTGGTGCCCAGCCTCTGTTGCTGTGGAGTGATTCCGTCCCATGTGTGAGATTTCTGGAGCAGCACATTGCTACACAAAAATCCTAGGAAAACAGTCGGAAGGCTTCACCATTTATTTGATCAAACATTACAAGGGACAAGCAGCTGACAGATACTCATCACAGAAGACAACAGAAGCAGCCCAATACCTTTAAAGACGGTTGTTGGGTAGGTGAATCAGCAAGGAGCAAGATGTCAGTTTTCTGAAGCCTAACATATCTGTTCTGAACTGAAAACAAATTTCAAAGCCACTTGTAGTGCTAACTTATGTTCCTTGTCGTGCTGTGTTTCATTTTTAATTGCTGAAATAGCTAACTAATTTACATGAAAAAGGACTGTTCACAACCATGCCAGTTGTTTTGCCATTGGTTGGTAAGACAACTGCAGAAACATTTAAATTGTTGTTGACAGTGGACTAGCATGAAGCTTTATGTTGAGTTAGAGATTAGTTTACTATAACAGAATAGGTAAGAAAGGAATGTTACCTGCATAAGGGTTCTCCATCTTCCAAATCAATCCCTTTCTTCTTCCACTTTAAAGAAACTTCTTCAATCAATCCATTTCTTCTTCCACAAGTTTAAAGAAACTTGTGCTGAATTATTAATTTTATCAAGAAAACTTTGATAGCATAATCAAGCATACAGGGATATAACTCCAGCTGTAGCCACTCCAACAGACTTATAACACCCAGTTGTAGATGAATTGAATTCAAAACATATGGGCTGGGATCTACAAGAGATGAATGGCTTAAGCATAAAATATTACAAAATGAAAATTAAATTTCCATAGAAAAAGCCGAACTACAATTACCATAAGAGTCAGTACAAACACAACAAAAGAGCATGGAGTAGAGTTCTAATTAATAGGAGAAAAACCAGTATCATCACAAAGATCTGCCTGTCTTTGTGTCAGGCTCTGGTTTCCACTGGAGTTTTATTTATTAAATATTCATAATCTACCCTTTTTGCCAATTAAATAATAATCATATCTGTCATAAGTTGAAAGGTCATTTATCCGAAGAACCTCACTCCTGATTCACTTCTTTCATCTCATGTCTTTTATTTGAAACAGCTCTTCTTTCCCTGACAGCAAGTATTGAAAGCCAAAATTGACTGAAATGTCAGCTTTTCAAGCTATTCAAGAAAATACAGAAAATATACTATAAAATGGAGAGCGTTTTATGACTTAAAGGAGTTTGGGGAAATGTATTTCCACATCTGACATGCATTTAAACTTTACAACAAACTAATCCAGGTTCCTAAAGGAAACAAAATTATGGGTTTTTGTATTATTTGTAGAGATTTTCTGTAATTTTTACAATTTTAGAGAATTTGATAGCAAAATCCTGAAGTATTACCTTGTAGAAATCTAATTTCCCTTTCCCTTTCCCTTTCCCTTTCCCTTTCCCTTTCTCTTTCCCTTTCCCTTTCCGTTTCTTCCCCTCTGAATTTCAAAAGAGGTGCGTTTTTCCAAGTCCCTCAGACAGATACTTGAGGATGGTCTTTATGAACAGGCCATAAAGCACTTACATCTCCTCTTGAAGCAGTTCAGGCGTGGAGCAGCTCGTGTCTGGATGATGCACAGTCCCACACATGATTGCCTGTGCCTGATTTAGTACCCCAGCCCAGAGCTATACCAACAAAGGGTGCTTTTTTACAGCCCACAGGGCAAGCTCAGGACTGCTTGATTCTTGCAAAGACACTTCCTAGCTTGCCAGTGGGGCCTCAGCAGGATGCTGCTGTTGCTTTTGCAGGGAAGATGTGGGTTCTTGGTCAGGAGCAGGAATCAGTGCTGGAAACAGAACCTGATGCCCATAGGAGTTCCGGTTCTTTATTAATTATTTAAAGCTGCCTTAAAAATAAAATAAACCACCTTCAGACTCAGAGACGTTCCTTTGTAAAGCAAGTAAATGGCATTCCTGCAAGAGGTAATTTGCCAGAAATTTATCATTGCTATCAATACCATTGAGGGAAGTAGAGGTGCTGTGTTTAAAAGCCTCAGGCCTTTCCTCATTACCTGATTGTTTCCTGAGGAGAAATAATTTCTCTGTCATCTCTGGCAAACTAAACTTAAAAAAAAATCCTTAAGATTTATTTCCTCTGTATCAGCCATCAGCCTGTTCTCTTGCATGTCAGACCCATGCCAATGAGCAATCTGATCTCATACAGTATAGTTAAGACAGATTTTGAAGTAACTTGAGAAAAAGGGACAGGCAATGTATCATTTCCTCTGCAAATGTATGAGATGTGGAAGTGGAAATGCCAAAGCATTTTGACATTAACTCTTGATTCTAGGTGGCTTTCATGACTCATTCAGTCAGTGAGTGAGCAACGAGATTGTAACAAAAGGAAACTATGAACAGCTTATTTAAATTAACATATGTTTACTCAGGAAACTGTTTCCTGTTCTGATTGCAGGTAGGGGTGTACTAACTTTGCCTTGCCATGAATGAGCTTAGAAGCGAAGAAACTGAAAATGTGGCTGAAGCATTGTGAGTATCACAACACTTCTGCCTGGTAATCCACATTTAGAGTTCTGACAGGGAGTGCCACATCTGTGTGCCATGTGACACTAAGTTATGCACCCTACTGAGGTTAAACCCTGTCTTCTGTGAGCAAAGCAGCTTTCACTACCCCAGTGAAACTCTGGGTAAACAGTCTTCTAAACATTGTTCTACTGCCTCTTAGGTGACAGAGCAGCAATGAGAAAGAGTTCAATGAAAAATGAGCTTCCTTGTGCTTCCCTTCAACAGATTCTGAGTTATGCTCAGAATCTGAGATAGATGTGATAAACCCAGACATGCTAAACATAGATTTAATTTATTATTACTGAGGTGGGTTGACCTTGGCTGGCTGCCAGACCCCACCCAGTCAAGCTCTCACTCCACCTCTTGAACAGCACACGGAAGAAAATAAGATGGAAAAGCTCAGGGATTGAGATAAAGACCAATTGCTGTCACTGGCAAAACTGACTAGACTTGGGACAAAACTAAATGTACTTTCTTGCCAATTAAAAACAGAGCAGGATGGTGAAAAGCAAGGACAAAAATACCTTCCCCCCACCCTTTGCCTTCTTCCCAGGGTCAGCTTCAGCCCTTCACTCACAACTCCTCTACTTTCTCATCTCCAAGTGGTGCAGGGGATGAGGAATGGGGGGCTGTGGTCAGTCCATAGCAGCTCCTCTTTGCTGCTCCTTTCTCCTCACACATTTCCATGCTCCAGCATGAACTCTCCACTGGGTGCAGGGAAATCCACAGCCTTTCCCAGAATTGCCTTCTACATTCAAGTTTGAACTTGAAATAGTGTATCAGCAAACACTTGATAAACAGAGCAACACAGTTAGGAGGGTAAAGCAATCAGGGATGCCTAATGAGGCTCAGTTCCTTGCAGAAGGTGGTTCCCTGTCCCAGCACGTTGGCAGTGTGGCAGCCACACACGCCTCGGTGCCACTGACGCACATCTCCTGGCCTGGAGTCAGGGCTGAGCCGCGCTGAGCCGGGCACGCTGCTCCCACGCTGGGACTCAGGGTCTACACCAACACATAAGCCTGGCCTTTCTGAAACCTGCTTTCCTCCCCACGTCTCTGTTTAGTAGCTTCTAAAATGAACAGTTTCCTGCCTAGTCTTTCTCTGAGGACTAGGATGCAGCATTTGGATGAGGCAGCTGTACTGAACTGACTCATGCTCAGTTTATACTTAATTTTCAGGTATTAAACCGACGCTCTCAAACATGGTAGAATTGCTATGCTGTGCCCCACTGGGTTTCAAGATTGATGATTTCACATATGTTTTATCAGCATTTGGCTGTTTAAGGCTTATTTTCTCTCTTCCCCATATTTTTCATCATCACAAGTTCTTTTACTTGCATCTTTTTTTTTACTTAGAGTTTTTCTCACTGTTGTTTACTCAATGGAGATTCATGCAGCTCTTTTAAAAAAGTCTCCTTGCCACAGTATCTAGTAAGGATTTTTATACCTCTCTGCTTGTAAGGTGCTTTTGTTGTCCGTTTCTTTTCAACCAGAATGACTAATGTGACATCACTACATAGCATGGAGATGGCAGACAATCTGGCTGATGAAATTTCCAGCTGCAAACATAGGCAGTGGAACTGGACTACAGAATTTATATCAGGTTGAGGTTTTTTAATTAAACAGTGTGTGGGGTGTGTGTGTGTACTACCTAAGGTTAGGTGTTATCTTTCTTTTTGTCTTTTCAGAAAGGAATACAAGGCTCTGAGCTACAACTGCAAGTTTGGGTTACCTGCTGCTTACATGTTCAGGTAGGCAGTCTCCACTTGTGAGTGGGAAGTACAGCTAATTGAGGTCTTAGGTTTTGAATACACATAAACCAATGTATTTAAACCATTCTGAGCTGGACACTCTGCTAGCGTAAAGCAGTACAGCTGTTTTTTTAATCAATAATCATCTCCCAAGCATGTCCTAACATCATGATAAGGACCATTCTTTTGGGTTCTCCTCAGTTTTCTGGAGGGCTAAGTGATATATTTTCATGTAACTTGTCACGTCAACTTAAAATTCTCCTTTTAGAGACAGTTTGTTCTCTTTATCAGCAATGGTGTAAAGGCAAAGGGCAGAATATAGAAGCCTCAGGGTGATTATAAAACATTGTAATGAGGAAATCTGACCTCATAAGGCTACAGAGTGCAAATAGAGAAAATTTACAGGAAAGTTGTATGTTAAATACAGAAATGTTGTTCTGGATTTGAGTACCATTGTAGGTACCATCTTGTTGATGTTATGTTGTAAGAACTGATTCAAACATTCTAAAAAGCTCATTCAAATTAACGAAAACTGCTCTTTTGCCTTCTTCTCTGTCTCTTTCCATACATTGTATTTGTCACAGTGGCCTGGATAGCTCTATTTTTATAACTCCCCCCCTGAAATACTTTTCTGGCAGCTGGTCTTTAATAATCTCTTCAAATGAGCTTTCCTCAACCTTATAAATGCTCGTGTCATCTCCCACAGGGATGGATGGCTCAGTTGAAAAGAGAAGGAAGCTGGAAGTTTGCATTCCACTCCACTCAAAGAACAGAAAACAGAGTGGTGATGACACAGCTGGTGGTTCTCATTCTCACCTCTCTACAGGCACTCTCTCTTCTGTTTCCTGTGTGGGCAGGGACAATTGAAAGAATCAAGTGACAAATATGCTGGACCAGCTCAGCCCTCAGCCTGTGTCCAGTCTGCCCAGTGAAGTACTGGAACTCCAGGGAAGGGGCCCAGAGCAAGTGCTACCTCTCAGTACAAAATCTATGCTGGTATCCTTTTCCAGACCTCAGATACTCCAAACAGCATGTACTCTGGATAGATTTAAGGTCATGTATAGGAAATTTTGTAAATGTCAATATATAATTGACTCTAAAACATGAATCATTTTCCAAAACTGAAGTGTTGGAAACATCCATCTGAAAACGTATTTTAACCCCCCAAGTTGGTAGGTAAGAATTTAGAAAAGAGTCCTCTGCATTCAGCCTCCAGGCACTGCGGAACTGAAAGAAGCTGGGCAGAATTTTTTATGGGAAATAACACTTCCTATTTTCTCCCCAGAGATTCAAAACAGTAAGTCCTTGTTTCACAGGCAAGTCCTGACAGCACAGATGACTCCTTAGTGTCAACCGGGGGTGCTAAGAACATTAGAACAATTGTATCGGGTCAGAGCAGACATCCGTCCAGCCCAGCATCCTGTCTGGCAGAGCCTCAGCGGATGCCTAGGAAAGTGTATGAGAACAGAAGCTTATAATGATGCTTCAAACATCTGGTGATTTGTAGCTCAGAGATTTTTATCATTGAAAAAAGTGTCTTGGAAGTAAGTAGTAAGTGTTGGTAGAGTTTTTTCCAGCTCCTTTTTTCAGACTTTGTTTTCTTTTGAATAAGCTTTCAGACTCCACAGCCTATTGTCAAGTATTTCCACAACCCGGTGACACGATGTGTCATGAACTTTGTCCTTCTATGTCTTTTAAATCCATCAACACTACATTTATTTGAAGGTCTCTAGGTCATTCACTGCTTGAAGTCTTGTTTCGTATCAGTCGTTTTCTTTCCAGGATAAAGGCTCCTTTCCAGGATTTTCAGTTGTTCCTTGTATAGAAACTACTCCACACCTTTGATCACCTGTATAACCTTTTACTATTTCTACTTTATTATTTTGAGATGAGGAGCAGAATTGATCTCACAGAATCACAGAATCACAGAATAAGCTGAGTTGGAAGAGATCCATAAGGATCATTTAGTCTAACTCCCAGCCCCACACAGCACCATCCCCAAGAGTCACACCAAGTGCCCAAGAGTATTTTCCAAACAATTCTTGAACTCTGTCAGGCTGGTGCCATGACCACTTCCCTGGGGAGCCTGTTCCAGTGCCCAAACACCTCTGGGTGAAGAACCTTTCTCTAATGTCCAACCCAAACTTCCCCTGGCACAAATTCAGGCCATTCCTTTGGGTCCTGTCACTGATGACCAGAGAGAAGAGATCAGTGCCTGCCCCTCCTCTTCCCCTCACGAGGAAGTTGTAGACTGCATTTCACTGACTTTCATCTTCCAACACCAAGAAACGTAGACTAATACACAAATGTATTAATCCCAAAGTAAGCAGACAAACCTCATTTTGAGGAGCAGCCAGAGTGGGGCTGTTCCACAGGGGAAGGCAAGCCGTGAGCTGAGGGTGACAGGCAGCAAGGCAGACAGATATAGTCCCCTCACTTACAGGAGTGTGCCCACGCCAACCAAAACTGAAAAGCATGTGCAAAAGCAGTGACAAGGTTCAGCTGACAGACCTGTGACTGCAACACAGGGCTGTAGCAACCAGGCAGGGCCAAGTCAAGCCAGGAAGTCATGCCACCAAGGCAGGGATAGCAAGGTATATAGGTGCAGCTGCAACATAGCTGGGGGCCTGAGCTTAACTGCAGCTCCCAAACTAATGGATGGAGACCCCAGAAAGTCTTCTTATAGCTCCTTCTCGTGTGCCCTTTGCACAGTACTGGCATCTGGTGATGCCTTGAGAGGCCAACCTAGAAACAGAGACTAGACAGGAGTAAGGGAATAAAGGTGGATATTTATTTGAAAGGCCTTCTGAGGTACACCCTGGGCAGGCCAAAGGCTACACCCAAGATGTATGAGTCAGGAGTTCTTCACACTTTTATAGGTTTGGTCCATTTGCATATCAGCATAATTTCACCAATTAAACGTTAGGTAATGATGTAATTTCCCCTCAGCTGCCTCCCTTCTCAAGATGCTGGTTTACACATTTTGGACCTAGGATAGTCTGGGTGTCCTTGGAGAGCAAGCCTAGAGAGGCTTTGTTATGTCTATCTTAGCATGAGAGAACAGCAGCTAACAGGCTACAGGACACTTCAGAGTTACACATTAGGAATACAGAATTTGAAAAATATAAAAGCTAAAACCTAGGGCATCACTGAAAGCCAACCAGGGCAGAAGAGACAGCAGAATTTCTGTGTCTGGTGCAGGATATGGACAGTCACTAGATAGAAATGACAATCTGGAAGTGAAAAATTACTTGTTTCAGGTGGAGAAGTGGAGAAAACCTCATGTAGCTGTTGTCAGCATGTTACACTTCTTTTAAATGCTAGATGCAGTTTTATCATTTTATCTCAACAAATGTAGTAATTGCTATGTGTCAGTTTTGTTTTCTTTTTAAAAATGTTCGAAATGCTCTGTGTGTTCTCCAAAAGAAGTGAAAAAATTTGACTACATTTTTTTCATGGTTTTCCTTGTTGATCTGTTTTGAATTTTCTTTCTTCTCTGTTGCTTCACAAATCAAAATATACATCCACTCCAGGCTGTGATTCACACTACTCTGGTTTAAACATATAAAGGAAAACATAATATAATACCTGGAACAGCAGAATGTAACTGACCATCTAACAGCTTCAAAACTGGTTAAACCTGTTAGAATTAGATCATGGGGAAAGCATGTAAGATTTCTTAAAAATAAACAAGTGAAAAAATGTGTATAATCTTTTCAGATATTTAGATCATTCTTCCCTTAAAGTGACTGGTAAAACCTTTTTAGGGTCATTAAGAGTTAGAATTTAGCCCAGAAGAATACCACATTTAGACAAGTCAAGCACGACAGCAGTTCTGAAGCCCCTTGTTAGGTTCTGCGTGTTGTTTGAGGTGACCAAGACATTGGATGTCTCTACTTCTCCATGGATATATAAATACTCACAGGCTTTGTGAACTCAGTTTAGATCTTTTCCTTTGATCTATCAGATCATCTTAAAAAGGAAACTAGGCTTGCCTCCAAATCATATATTATACAATAGTGCTGCTGCAGGTCAGATCCCATAATTACCTGCACGGCTTTGTGGCTCTTCGGCTTAGCCTGTGAGTCACAGCTAATGTCACTTAGCACATTAGCTGCCAAAACAAGAACTGTTTGAAAAGTTATCCTCAGGTCATGAAAGAGGCTTTGTCATAGAAAAAGATACAGAGAGCAATTTTTCCATTTCCAACACTTGGGAGGTAACAGTAGCTGGAATAAATGAAAGAAAAAGGTTGCCAAACGATCCTGGACTGAAGGAATGTACAACAGTGTGACTTACCAGCCACACACAGGTCTTCAGGAAATGACTCACCACTGGGAGCAACAAAAATTCCAATGAATGGCTAGGGTCAGGGTGCACAGCTAGATATGTATTGTTCTCCTTATATAACTTCTTCCTTCATAAGAATTGAATGCATCAAAAATAAAATCAGCTGAAAGATTGTGCCATCCCTGTGCTACACAAATAAACCCTTAAGTTGATTGAATATGACTGTTACTATCAATTTTCATAGCACATCTTTCACAGAATGGTAAATCTAAATGTTTCTTAGCTGGTGTTGCAAAGTCACTACTTCTATTTATACTACAGATAGAAGATAAAAAATTTCAACAGTCAAGTTTTCCATTTTCTCTTAGTCACCTTTGAACAAATCCTGCTCTGGGGAGTGACCTGGAGAAAGTTTGGCACAAAAATAATGTTTAGCTTGTTCTTTTCTCTCAGTTCAGAGCACCCATATCCATGGTATTTCCAGAAATGTAAGAATTTGAATTAATTTTTTTTTTCTAAAATACACTTGAAACTATATATTTGTAACAACAACAAGATTAAGATATTTTGTGTTTACCTGATAATATTTTTTTTTCAAAGATTTTATACACAGGCTCATCCTCCGAAATCTGTGGAATTCCAATTTAAAGATTTACCTCCACCTGCAAAAGCTGATATTCTCAGGCAATCATATAACCCAGGCATTAAGACAAATACCAGATGTTATGAAGTTGGCAATTAACACATGAAAACTTTTAAAATCCTTCATCTCAGTGATGAAGCAAGGAAGTGTCAATGCACAAATTTGTATGAAAAATTAATTATAATATTTGCATTTTTCAAGCTAACACCACATGGAGTAGAATACCCAAGCGCCAACAATCCTTGTGTATTATTTTCTTTGAAATGTCTCTTTTTTTTCCAGAAAGAGGAAAACTCTGTCTGAAAACCACCTTGGCTGTTCTGATTATAAGGTGTGATTTCTCATATGTTAGTAAAACTACATCTGAAGTGTAAACCAATATTTAGAGACCAGGTGTTACCTGGACATTAATCTAAATGAAATTTGTATTTTATTGTGAAAGATACATTGTTGACAGTGAAAAAAAAAAAAAGAAACCCACAACAAAATGAAATATTGAAATATATTTGTTTCGGAGACATAAATACACGTATGCTGTAATAAAGAAGCTTGTGACTGCCATTGTGTTTACCACTCTCACTAGTCCATGATGCATTCACTGTGTCAACAGTGTGTATTTGCTCAGGAAACATTAGTTCCTGTCAGCATCTGAGTATTTTACTGGCAGCACAAGTGATGTAGTAAACAGACATGTCTTGGAAAGCTCTGGTCTGCTGAAATGCCAGTGTCTCCGCTCTCCTAGCCAGTATTCTAACATTCAAACCAGCTGCAACTGAAGCCCTCATTCCTGCTCAGTAAAAGCTCAGCTTATTCTCTCTTCTGCTTTTTATTTCTATTTCTGTCATTGCAAGGCCCTGTTTTAGAAGCTAATGCACTGTGATTTTTACAGTGCGGGAGACGAGAGGTGCTTCTGCACAGCTCTCCCTCCCTCTCTCCCATCATATCCCTCCCAGATCACTGCTCCTTTGGCTTGAGAAGAACTGCACACTACTTTTGCTAAATTAAACTCTCCATAGCCTTTAATTAAACTTTCAGTGCTTTTCTTAATAGCTGTTCCTATTTGGGTGTAACTTAATGATAATAGCTACCCTGTAAAAATATGCTGCTTTCAAGGATGAAATGTCACCATCTAATCTTTTCTCCTTCATTTATTTTTGTCTTTCCTTTACTGGAATGTTTCTTATCAGCTTGCCTTGTCAGAAGAAACAAACTCTTTCTAAAGACTAATTCTCTTCTTGTGAATATTAACGACCTGGCCCTGGAGAGAGGCTCTGCACAGAACCACATCTGTGCTTTGCTTCTCTTAGAGCTGAATGTGAAAAAAATACAGTTCAAATCTGATGTATTTTTTACTTGAAAAGGAGCAGACATGATAAATATAGGCTCAGTTAGAGATGAAAGAAGGCCTGTGAGAGTCTTAAATTCTACATCTGATACATTTAGTTATTACTTCTGAAGCTGTTTTATCTCAGTCCACTTAAATTGAAGTAAATTGGATACAATTTCTTTTGCTATATTGAGAAGCCTTCTCTTAAGAAACCGCTATAAAATGTGGAAAATTTACAAACTCATTCTTTCTCTCTAGTTTTCCTACAAATAGCTGTGGTTGTGCTAGTTGTGAATCCAAAGAGTCTACCAAGACACTTGAACTTCCAGATAATACAAATATTTGTGCTTCTGAAATTATGGTAATTCTACTGTTTAGCACATCTCTTTGTAACATACAGGTAATTCTCAAGCAGCTATGTTTGATCACCAAGGCTATCAAATGTTAACTGTACTAAAAACCCATTTTCTTCATTAAAACAAGAAGATACAGATTTTTAAAGCCAGCAATTTAGTAAAAATGCATCTTATTTCTATTCCATGTTCAGGAAGAGTTGTGACAATGAAACAAGTAGCACTTATATTGTGTTTAATAAATTTTATATTGTGTTATGGCTAATTATTTTATCAATTACAGAAATGTAATTTCATCTGGTATGGATTGTAGTAAACAATTGCTCCCAGTGATGAGAAATACAAAGTGTTTTTTAAGTGGGGACTCTTTCTGACCTACTGAAAAGAAAAAAATTATAAACAGCATTTTAATGAAACCCACGCCTGGGGCCTTAGTAAAAGCAACTTAATGTTCATCCAGCATATACAGAAAATTGGATTCTGCACTAATGTACCTCAATGCAGACCAAACAAAAACCTAAACATAGACTAAAGGGCTGAGTGTTTAATCACCATTTTTTGAACAATTTTAGCCATTACTAATGCACAAATGTTGTCACTGGTCTTCCAGTTGTCCTCCAAAATTCCTATGCATACTGAGCAGTCCATCTCCTTATACAGAGTTTAATTTGTGTTTGAGGAAAGCAAAGAAAATGTATGTAGCAGATGTGATCAGAGCCAGCTCAGATTTTCTGATGAAATGTTTTACTGGTGCAAAAAGCTGTTTGCACTCAATGTGCTTCATCCTGGTAAATTTTTTAAGTCTTAATTTTCCATCAGAAAGCTCACAGCAAAATACTTCATTTCAGCTTGATTTGATTCTAACCAGAATGGTTTCTGTGTTGCCTTGTGAGTCCTATACTTCTCCCTTCTGGTCTTTTCTTGGGGTTAGACTATGACATTTTTAGAGCATCAGAGGACTGGTGGGATTCTTGATGCATAGTGAGCACTGTTGTCTGGCCACAATGTCCAACACATTGGGAATCTCTATTTTCATCCAGTAATCCTCTTTCTCCTCAAGGGTAACATTCCACCAGGGAAGATACAGATGAATATTAAATTTAAATTAACATTAACATTAAAATAGCTTGAAATTAGGCACTTCAGGTAATTTCACCAAGCCGGGAGGAAGTAGTTCAATTTGAAGGATTTTTGAAAAGCTTTGAAGTGAAATTGCTGACATTGCTTGCCTCAAACTTTTCAGAAATTTCCATCGAGTTCTTTAGATTCCCCAACAGAAATTTGTTGTATTTATAGAAGGAGAATCCAATCTGAAAGATTGTCTTCTAAACCTTTTTTCTTCCAGGAGCACTTTACTGTAGAGAGCAGTACATGTCATCCTTTCACGAATACAGAAATATCTGAGCAGTGGAGGTGAAGGCAGAGCTGACCATCTCCTGTGACTAACAGCCTCATCCAATCCACCTCTGTAGCATCAGGTCTGCGAGGAGAAAGAGTGAGAAAACTCTTGGTAAATGCTGGGAAAGCAGATATAAACACCTGTGAGGGTTTTTAACCATTTTAACCTTTAACTGCAGAAGATGAGGACAACAGAGAATTGAGAAATTGAGAAAATTCAATTATTGCCTGCATTAAAAGAGTTCTTCCAAAAGGATTAAATTCTTTTCTTGCTTGAGTAACTTGGTTCGACCTTCCAAATGAAAAGCATTTCCTCACAACAAAAAGGATTACAAATCCATAAGGTATTTGATTTTTGTTGGATTTTTTCCCCCTAATTTCAGGCAAATCTTACAATTTCTGAAGAAATGGTTGAGGATTTTTTTTTTTGTTTGTTTTTTTTAACTTATGTTTTTACATTTTACACCTGATTTGTAGGGCTGAGCTATCCCATCTGGACATAACGCCTACAGATAAATCATGTCTAAATTGGCATAAGAGAAAACGTAATGGAACATTATGTAATACAGCCACTTACTCTGCCGGAAAAGCAGATTTAAACAGGCATTTCCTAAAGTGAGGGAAGTAATAAATTGATCCAAAATCAGAATAAAACAAGCCAATTGAGACCTGAAAAACAGTATGAGACCTTAACTCACGTGCTAACTTTTACACTGTGTGACCCAAGCGCCAAGACAAAAAAACAATTACAGCACAATAATTCATAATGAGCAACAATGGCTGCATCAAGTATTTAAAGTTCTAGGAAATACTTTTCTATAAGAATGTTTCTACCCAGTATGAGAGAGAAATCAGAAATCAAGACTGTATTATTATAGTAAGTGCCCACTTGCAGCAGTACTGACTACAGTCTCACTTTGTTCAAATATCAGTGACTGGTTTAAATTGCAAGTCTGAAAATTTGCTCGATCATTAAAAGTGTCTCCAGTATATAAATGAAAAGTAATTTTTTTTCTCCTTTTTAATAAAGGCATTGCTGCTGGGGGAGAGGAGGGTAAAAGAGGGGGGTTATTGAAGTTAATTGCATTATCTTTCCAAAATGCACAGAAACGTCCATATTAGCTTATCCAAAAGACAAAAACATATTAAAAAAACCCGTCACTGTTAATTTAAAGATAGTATATCTGTAGATCCACCAGTGTCATTATAGGGTTCTGGAATAATTCTATTAAAGTCCTTCCAGCACTGCATGGGGATCTTGGTGGAGGAAAGCTCCTGGCTGGATAGCCCCTGCAGCACTGGAGAGACCCTGGAGGGATTTGTACTGGTTAGAGCTCTTTCTATACCAGAGATTTAGGGCTAAAGACACATAGTGTCAGTGCCATTCAGTAGTACTTGCCACATTACTCCAGCCAAAAATTCAAAGGCTGGACTTAAACTTGCAAACTGTGCAAGTTAGGAAGACTCCTGATGGAGCTAAGTGGGTGCAAAGAATTGTCTGTCAAGTTTTTGTCTCTGTTTTTGAGCCCTCAGGGATGGGGAAAAAAAGAAAATAATTGTGTGATATATCAAACTATGATCCTGATTTATCCAGAAACAAAAACTGGCACAAAATAGGGAAATTTGCGTCCTGGTTGCAAAATGAAAAATGACTACTCTTTTTCTGAAGCAAAATAAAACCTAACATTCAGATATGTTTTATAAATATTCAGGAAAAGGGCCAAAAATTTTGATCTGGCACCTCATGCATTTGTCTCTATGCTTCTCTAAGAGAAGCAACCTCTTATGACTGTAGAGAGGAACTGGTGCCAACAAGACTCCCAATCTCTTTGCTTTTTGCAGCACAGGAACTGGCAGCAATGCTCTGTTCCTGCTGTGATGTTCAAGTGACAGACACGGCCTGCCATACATCTTAACTCATATGCTGGGCTGCAGAATTGCTTTCTAACTGCTGCTTTTCTCAAAAGTGATGTTTTTCTCGTGGTTCCCAGCTGTGAAGGGGCAGCATGAAGCAAGAGCAGTCTCTGTGGGAGTGGTTGCAGCGTTACATGAGCTGCAAAACTAACACTTCCTCTCACCACCTCCAAGTTCTCCAGAAGCCAAACAAATGCAGCACCCAGTCCCTCCAGGAGATTTTCCCAGTTCCCAGAGCATTCAGTTACTCCAAGTTATCTTCATCCTACAGCTACCAAGCGAGCCTAGCAAAGATTCCCTCCCACAGCCAGATACATCCCACACCTGTAGCAGCTCATGCTACCAACCACCTACTGGTCTGCTCCCCATATGTCTGCCCATTTCTCCAAGGAAGGCAGCTCCCAGCTTTCCTGTTCCACACATATGGGCGTGCTCTGAATCCTACCCTAACGCTGCACTCGCAGGTTGAGTTAATTAAAGGCTAACACTTGGCACATATCAATCTGCAGCATGCCTCAATGAGTTTGAGAAAGTGTCCCATGTGGAGCCACACAGAACTTGGTAGATCTGTTAACAACAGAAAACAGATGGTAATAGTGCATTCCAGAGGATTTTAAAGAAAAGCTCCCGACACAGGAACAGGATTTCAGTTGCTACAAATGCTGTAGGCTAGGATTTCAAACAAATTGTTGAAAAGCATCCCCAAGCCTTCAGCTATTAAAAAATAAAACTTGCCAGATCAGATATCTGAAGTTCTGCTCACAGCTTTTCCTAGGGCTATCGGGGAGCATTTCTGCTCTCTGCTTTCCTTGGCCAGGTTGCCGGGCTGAGAGAACCTTATGTTTTTGCTTCTCCTTACCCTTTGGCTTTTCTTCAGCTTCCATTAACAGCTTGGATAGAAAGAAGCTGAATACTTTCTTACATTGTGTCTGCTTCCAGCTCTGATGTTTAGAGACACTTTAGGACCTTACAAACTGGGGAGTGGGCTTAGAAGATGCTCTTTCCAAGTGTTACTTGGAGGTGACTAGACCTCAAATGGGCCCCCTCTTGGTCCTGTTGCTGCTGCTTCTGAAGCTACCCCACTACTCTGGATTGCATATGAATTGATGCAAGAAAGGAGAAAGGGAACAAGTTGTTAACTGAGAAAGGAGATGGATTATTCATGGCTCCGACCAATTTTGGAATGGGCTCAAAGTGCTGTCAATTGCTGGTGGTAAATAGCCAAAAAATGAAAAATGAGCCTTTTTTAGGCTGTGTCAGCAGTATCAATCACAGCAGTATCCAAAAATCATGAAATAGATACAGCACATTTCTGACTGCTGATGTTCAAGCAGAATATATTTTATATGGACATAAAAATTAGGACGTATCACCTTTAAGCTTGTTTGCCTACTCACACTTGTTTCACACACAATGCAAAAACGGAGTGGCTTTTTAGATCATGTTTTTCTCAGTTGTTTCTTTTCCTACTTACAAATGCTTAGGTTTGTTTTACGGTGATGCTTTTTTCATGCTTCATTTAATTTTCAGGAAGAACAAAGATTTGTTGTGGTGTGAAACCTAGTTCTGATATGCTGGAGGGTATTATGGAGAGGCCTGATTGAGGGTATTAACTGGTTTTAACTTTGCTACAGAGCAATGCCAAACACACACTTTTTGCCTTCAGTATTGCAGTTCAAAAACCAAACCAAACCAAACAAAAGTAAGTACAGGAAAATCTCTGCATCTCTCAGGCATTTTAAAAATGTCTCTTAAATTGTCTGTATCTGAAAAACAGACAAAAAGCCCATATAAACTAATGTGGAGCTCCACATAAGAGACATAAAGCAGACAGAATAGTGATGAGAGGTGTGACTATTTGGGCAGTGAGGTTTTTTTCAAAGGTAATCAAGCCTATGGTCTTAAATTCTATGCAAAACCAGCACATTGGTGACAGTCCCGATTTGCATTTCTTGGGCTTAGTGTTGAGTAAAAGAAACCACTAACAGTGATAATCATGAACATTTCAGGAAATGTTATTCCTTAATTCTTTATGCAGGTCTTGGAGAAGAATGGAGAATTCATTACAGACAAAATGGGGACTATGCTAATAGAGAGTACATGCTAAAAATCTCCTTTAATAACAGGATTTAAAATATTCCTTTAATAGGTTTTGGAGAAATTTACACAAATTTGAAGTTGAAATAATTGGATTTCTTTAAGGGTTTTTTTTTTTCTTTTTCTGCTTAGTAACCCACAGTATCAACAATAGCACTGTGTCTATTTTCATGCCTTCCAATTTTAGCCCTGGCATTTAAGGTGAAAACATAATTCAAATGTCTAATTAATTTCTTATAACAACCCTTAAAACTATTCTTAATTGAACTTCAAAATAGTTTAGTTGCATTTCCTTCAATGCTTCTCTCTATCCTTCCAATAATATAGGAATTTTTTTCCTTTAATTCTATATTATTTAGTTAATAACTTCTTTTTATGTCTTAGTTTGAGAATTATTTAGGCAAAATCATATGGTCATTAATGGAAGACCTGATCCTCCAATATTATTTTTGTGTCTGTTATTTATACAGTGAGCAAGCTTCTTGCTCCTCAGTGTACAGATATAATATACTAATATACTAATTTCTACAGCCTTTAGTACAAACATGTACCAACATACAGTATAAAAATCTGTAATTAGAGTGCTGCCTCTTTTTACTTGCAGCTATATTAATAAGCATAATATTAAATTATTATACTAAAAAATTAGGTTCTTACAAGTCCTCCGCTAATAAGAATTTTTAATCCTGTGTGGGAATTCATATCTAAGTGGATGCAAGTAATTAGCTTCATGTTCTAGCTTCAGTTTAGCATTAAAATCCAGTGAGCTTCAGTGGGAACCTTAGACCTAGGACTGAAATTGTTCACAGTGTTTGACAGATTAGTCAGCCATTAACTGTGCGTAGACTGTGCCTGTGGAACTGGGTTTTCATCCTAGGCCAAAGTTTGGTTCTTTTTATGGTTTGGGAGTTTGATTATGCAGTTGAAGGTATTAGAGAAAATTCTGAGAATAGCTTTTCATTTATGGCAGCTTTAGAATTAATTTGCTGCCCGTCTTCATTTGAAAACCCCTCCTGAGCCCAGAGGGACCCAGCTAATGGGCAGAGTTGTTGCACACCTGCAGACTTACGCGGATGCGAGGCAGCGGGACGTGAGATGAGCTGTGTGCTCGACAGCAACCTGCTCCATTGCTGCAGCCCCTGGAGCAGCCCCCAGCCCGGGGTTCTATCCAGCTCCCTGCTGCACCCAGCTGGGACTAGGACAGCTTGGTGAAGAGGTCATTTAGCCCACCTGAGTCCTGGGCTTTCTTCCATACCATTACCTTCCCTTATAAGCTCCTTTGTTCCTTATCTCTGGTCAATTCTTGCTCTTCACTCTGCTCTTGCCCTCCATGCTGGGGAGGTTTGGGATGCTCCCATTCCTCTCGTGATCCATCCAGTGTCTTTCCTGCCTCTCCTGTGTCAAGGGTGTGTTTGCTTTAGTGGGTGTTCTTTCTTTTCCTTGCCTCCCCTTGATCTCTTCCCTTCACTCCTGGGGAGCAGGCATACTGAGCCAACAGGGCGTGCAACTGAGGCTGTAGCTGAGCTAGAAAGTGTCACGGGCTTCCTGGAAACACAAATTGATCTAAAAATGTTTGTGAAGAGTCCTGAACCTCCGGCTGTGCTAAACTTAACAGGTTATTTATCATGTCCAGTCACACATTTAACAAAGGAACCTTGTCAAATTAACAAGAAAGGGCCTTGTGCTCATTTGAAAATGGCTAACACATATATATATAATATGCATTTGATAGAATTTAGATAGAACATGTATAACAATAATATTTCTACAGCCTGTGTGTTCAAATTATTTTAAAAGCCTTTTGCAATCAGTAGTTGTGGCTTAGGAGTTTCTTGTGCGTAATTCAATTCATGGCTTCATGAAGGCCTCAGCCTTCAATTCATGGCTGACGAAATCTAAAGCACTTAGAAGAAAACATTTTTTTTTTTAAATTCACCTAATTTAAACATTGATTAAAATAGTATTTTCCTTTAAATGAATTGCACAAAGGCTTGTGTACCACAACGCTACAAAAACTAAGGGCAGTATTTTGTATCTGAGATGATACATTTTACACATAACCTAATATTTGGATGGCAAACATAAAGAAGTCTAATAAAATGCTAGATAGTTGTACACATATTATTACATATGTAAACAATTAATTATATATAGTTTTTTATTAGACTATGTCATTGCAGTGTGGTGTGTGGCAAAGAATGAAATAATTCGAAAAGATTTTAACCTCATGTGCCACATCATCCCAAGATAAAAATCAAAGTTCTGTCTCTTCCAAAGCAAATTACTGCAGAAAAGCATTACAGGGACTATCTCAGTCAGAGCAGTAACATACGGTGACATTCTTCACTGCTAAAGAAAATCAGTACAATTTCATTACCCTGCCTCCCTGCAGGGCAGCTTGATGCACTTACATTAAAGTCTCCATCTCTTACCTGTTTCTTAAAATGCTTGCTGTTTATGTCTTCAGGGTTCTACCCTAATTTTAGCTACAAAGAACCCTCTAGCTTTATAAAACTACTCGTTTCAGGATTGGCTTACTGTATTTTTTCCTGTATTTATGAAACAAGACAACCTTGAAATAAAATGTGGTTTTGTTTAAGAACCTATGCAATGTCATGCTAATCCTATAACATCTTTGCTTAGCAATTACTTTTTTCTTTGAGTTTGTTGAAATCTTAGATAAGAACCCTGGGTAGCTCTGCTCCTTGTTTTGTTGTTTTAAGGCCATAACACGATGAACATTTCATGAAGGACGATAATGAAATCACATCATTAGCCCTGAGCTGCAGCAACATAAACTGAGATAGGAAGCAAAAATGAGAAGCAATGTGGAAGGACGGAGGAAGGACAGCAGACCCTAAAATGGCTCTACAGATAAGAGAAGCAATCTCAAACTAATCTTCTAAATCATTAGCATTGCCATAGTTCATACCACACGACTAATGATTGTTCTTTACAGTAGTGGAGAAGGCTAAAGGAAAATACACTTTTATTCCATATATGCTACCAATATAATGTAGTAACCCACTGTTACAACATCTTCATATCGGCTTTGCTCTCAAAGCATCTTACCTAGATATCAGTCTGTTTTAATTTTCTAACTTCTGGTTGTGCGTGTCAGATTTATTGTTCACATCAATGACAACTTGAAAAAATTAGGGACTAACCTTGTCTGCAGAAAAAGCATTTAATGCAAAAGAACACCATAAAGTTCCACATGTTGTTCTGCATTAGGATTCAGTACTTAACAGGAAAGGCCACTCAACAAAGTAAAATGTACTTCAGTTCTCTGGGCTGTTTTCCCTTTCTGGGCTGCTGAAAACATCCCCAGTTACCAGAACTGAAAGCATATATATTTTTAAGAGTGGCCAAAGGGCTCAAATTCCTTCACCTTGCACAAAATAAAATGGTAGCAGTGATACCCATCCAGACTGTGATCAGGTGAGTTTACTGACTGTATTTTAGACATTACAGAACTTGTGATGTTTTGAAGGGGGAAGATGGGGAGTGTAGCTAAAAAGATTTATATTTGCACTCAAATCTTGGGGCTAAATTTGAGTCTGTTTTTCAGATAAGTAATAAACAGCTGTAGAAATCAGCAAGTCTTCTTCATGAAGGAGAGACTAGAAAAATGAAGTGTAATCATTTTCTATGCATAACTTGTTCTGTTTGCACACATAAGCCTTAGTAAACGTTTTTTCCAGCTGTTCTCTAGATTCCTGAGAAAAGCTGTATCCCATGTACTGCAGAGTAGTAGCATACATGGAGATCTAATTATCTGACATTTTAAATAACCAGCTATAGCTGTATAAAAGTTGCACGTCATGTAAGCAGATTGAGGCTTGTGGACAACATTTGCTGTGTACAGATTGTGCTTGAGATGAAGGGAATTGAAAGTCTCTTTCTTTATGGCTGTTTTCTTCCAGTTCTTCAAGCAGAACAACAACTGTGGTGGCCACAGCAGACAGGAGGATAACTATTAAATGCTTTCTGCATGCAAAAGCACAATTCCTGTTTATGTCAGTCTGACTGGGAATGCTGTGAAGGAGCATGGCAGGTTCCTGCTCCACAGCTGGGCTGGCCTACAGACATGATCTGCCTCATTGTTGTTGTGGCTGCATGTAAACCAGCATCTGTCCTTTTCCTGACCAGAACCACTGCACACTGCTAAAATAATGCCACCAAAGTACGACGTGCACAGTCTGGTATCAACAGGACAGATAATCTCTAACATCACTGAATACTGAAGAGAACCTGCCATGATAACTCCAGGTCTCTTCATAAGAATACTGTTTTACCAGCTTGACATCGTTGCAATTTGTCGCTCTGGTCTCATGACATCTCATGCTACTGGTCCACATGCTCAAATACGTTCAGAAACTGGAACATACACACATACACTTCTCCTGTTGTCCCCTAAGGTATTCACCTGGATGACACTGTTATTTTTCTTCTTGCCTGCTTTGTCTCTTTTAGATTCAGTGTGTTCCAGGAACTCGTGAACATTGTTTTACTTCAGGTTATACTTCTGGTAAAAGTTAACTCAAATAATGTATTATATTGCTGTTGTAGAAAATTATTTATGTCACCCTTGTATTAGAGCTGAGATGAAAGCAGACACTACAATAGCCACAAGCATTTTGATAAAGGGGATCCCCTGGATAAAACCAGAGAAGTGCTTTCAATTCTGCCCTTGATGTGTGGCACCAGTGTTACTTCCTTACATAATCAAAGAAGGAAGAAATGAGCTAAGAAGCTAGGAAATAATGAAATACGTGACCTAGAAAAGAAAGAAAAACTGTGAAATTAAAAACAAATAAACATTCTGTGCACCACAGTTAAAGAAACTTGGAATGGCAAGATTTTTAAGCTAGCAAAACCCCAGGAAAGGGTTTAATTTCCATTTTACATCTGATGTGTCAATTTTGATTTGTCACTTTTATATGGATTATCCTGGAGCCTCTAGCCAAGGAGGGTAATCTTTTCTTTATGAGAACATCAGCTTCAGGAGAATCCATATAAAGTCCATGTCCCTCATGCTGTTCAAAAATTAGTTAAAAGGTAGCTGAAAAGAAAGAAAGTGCGAGAGAGAAATGTTGGACCATGTTTCTTTATACCAAAAGTCAGTGTTACATCCATCACGTACATTATTCCCAATGTTTTTACTGAGTCTTTACTGAGGCTTGTCCATGGAAAAAAAAGAAATACAATTAGCAACAGATGATCCCCAATTACATGGAGCAGACTATTTTAGATTAATGAGTAATACAACCTTCTTTTTCTAAAATTAATTTTATGAAAAATGTATAAATAAGTAAAAGGAATAATTCAGCTTCATTTGGGATTGATAAATTTTCAGAAGTTATTCATCTGATTAATTGTATAAGATAGCAGTTCCAGACTGTGAGTCATCTGAAGTACACCAAGCAGGATGGGATTCTTGGTGCTCTGACTAGGTAAATACTCATTGCCAAGATAATGGCTTCCTTTATTTGCTACCCTCTTGGCTTGTGCTGGGGACAAAAGCAGCATGTCAGACCTACTGTCCTCAGCAGACTCTTCTTCAGTATGGAAAGGTGTGAACCTACTGTGCCATGAGTCCTTTGGTCACTGGGTGTTGGTTAATTCAGCACTTTTTCCTCATTACAAGTGTGGGGGATTTTTTAGAGTGTTACAAGTGCCAGTTACAGAAGCGTAAAAGGGGTGTGGTGAGTTTACTTTGGATATGGTGACCTCTCTGTGCCTTGTAGGAAGTCAGTGAGCTTAATCACTCTCTCAATAAGCCCAGAAACCTTTAAAGCCTCCTATGGCTTAAACAAGGGAAGAAGATCTCTGTCCCGGGGGAGATGAATTGCAGCTACACACAGGCATCTCATCTGGGGAATGTGGAGGATGACTCCCAGAAGAATTACAGCTTGTATAAGCGCAATGTGAATGCATGGTGTGACATAGAACCTCTTCTTCTCTACTTACACATTGGTAACAAGATATATCTCCTTTTATTCCTCCTCCTTTCATGGGTTCAGAGGTTGGGAGTGTTTTTTTTTGTATATAAAGAAAATTTTCCACCAATAAATGAAATTCTGTCAATGTAGAGGTATCTAATTGATATCAAATTTGATATATTAACTGTCTCTCTTCATCCTCGTAAGAATTTTTTAGCAATTTTATGCAGCCCTTTAGCTCTTACTAATGTGGACATAGGATATTAACCGGCTCTACCAGGGCTTTAGTCTTGGTCCAGGAGCCATGACAAAGATGCAAGCTTTGCACTAAAATGTATTTACTACCTCTCTATAAGAGTATATGAGATGGATTCTGAGCTCAGCATTGGCGACTGATAGGAGGAGGCAGAGTGAGCTCCTGGGTTGCTTTTGGCATTTGTGTTGTGTCATTCTGCTCCGAGGAGGGTGAGATACACCCCACTATGACCACTTAGTGTGTAGGGCTTGTACAGCTGTGCTGTGTGTAGCAGAGTTCTGCATGGCTTGAGCTACTCAATTTTTTGGGCAAACCACGCTCTCCAAAGGCAAACGTGCTTGGAACCACCCTGGTATTTGTCACTCTGGTCTTCGGGTATTGTGGAGCATATTAACACAAAAAAATCAAATTGTATAACAATTCAGCCAAACTTTTATTATTTCCTTTTAAAGCACACATAATACCTAGGGCAATATTGTGACCTGGGCAGATGTGTGTATTGGTTTGTAACAAATTGAATGAGAAAGCTGTGATTGCTCATTGCCTTAACCAAATCCTCCTTTTAGTCCTGTGCCCAAACATCTCTTTGTAGGCTGGAACCTGAGTTTTCTGGCGCGTTAAAAACTTTATCAAGGACACGTCCAGTAACATACAGGTACACTTTCACTGCCAGTATAAGGACTAACTATGTTTCATGTTCTAAGAGGGAAAATATTCACTGTATCATGTTACGTGTTCTTAATTTGTGTCAGCTGGACTGACAAGCCAGAGTGTCTACAGCTCATCTTTGTGCACTCTTTGCATTACTCCTGGATACTCTGCATGCTTCGGCAGGCCTGCCAACATGCTCCAACTTTGCAAGAGAAAAAAAGGATTCTTTTTGGATTTCAGATTTGAGATAGATTGGATGGAGTGGATCTACAATATGATATTTACTAAGATGATTACTCCTATCATTTAAATTAAAGTTCCTAGAGAAGCTTGAAAATGAATGAAAATTAGAAAGAGAGTGAAAAAAATTAATTTTCTCACAAAACTAAAATAAAAAAAGAACTTTAGTTGCTGCTGAAATCCCTCCAAGGGCCTTCTATTTACCCTATAAAAGGCTGGATGAGTCTTAAAACCTTTTAAAATTTAGGTCTAAATCAACAGAATTGCAGAAGATTCACTGTTTAGATTTCCAACCAGATGCTCTAAGTTGAATTCACAGAAATAATAAATAACATTTGGAGAAAACCTGATGTTTCAGATGATGAAATTGCCTCTATATTTTTTCAGAGAATGATGTAGGTTATTCTAGTCCACTAGAAGATGACATTTCCATGGGTCATTTACCTTCATAGACAGCAACGAGTTTCAAACAGAAACTGAGCTGAAACATAGCAGAAAAGGGATATTTTTCACTAGCAACTACATTTAAAAATGTTTCAGCTATATTTTCACTTCATTCAACTGCTGCTCAGGATAAAATACCACTCCTCTACTGTACCAATCAGTCTCAATGCCTGTTATTTTCATGAACATAAATTTGTCACATTCACTCTCTCTTCCAAGGTTGTTCCATAAGCCACCAAATCTAATCTGCTCTGAGCCTTTTAAGGTTTTCAGTGGAAGGTCGTGATATCAAATCTTGAAAACATGAGAGGCAAAGCTTTGCTTATGGCTTTTTACAGTACTCTGATGTCACTTCTTGTACACAAGATTACTTACAGTGCTTTAATTACTTACACTGCTTTAGGGTTCTGATTGGAGCAGCTTGGTGCAGGAGTACAGTGATTTCACTAGGTGCTGATTCCAGTACTTTCTTGACTCAAAACACAATTAGCTTTGAACATAATTATTAAATTAGTTATTATGGCATAATTGTGCCACAGTCATTATATTGTATATACACAACATATAAAAAATGGGGTTTTAATTGTTACAGTTCATACAATTAAATTATTAAATTAGTTATTATGCCATAATTATGCCACAATCATTACATTGTATATACACAACATATAAAATAGTAGTTTTTTAATTGTTACAGTTCATACAGTCTGCAGCCATCTTTCCTTTCCAAGATGTGAATGAGCAGTAAAGTTGTGGACCCTCTCATTCATGCAGCTAGAACTACAATGAAACTCAAGTTTGAGGAAAAAAACAGGTACAAGAACAAATAGATGGAAAGGAGACCTACAAAGCAGTAAGAATGAAAATAACAATACCACTTTTCAAAAAAGTCTTCATCTTTTGCTTGTTTAGGCTCATGTCCCAGTCTGATAAGGTCTGATTTTAGTCTGAGACTAACTTAACCATTTTTTCCACATTCTCTTCCTGTCTCCCATGCCCCACGTCAGTCTCCTGTCCTCCAGGAGAGCTCAGGTGTCTGTGTATGTGCCTGAGGTTTTTGGAATCACTACAGAATTAATTTTGAGACAGCAGCTGGGTTAAAAACATAATGTAAATAAAGAGAGAGGGCACCTTAAAAAAAGGAGGTTTATTTTTAAACTGTGAATTTCATTCACTTGGAAAAATACAAGTTGGCTGGTAGAGTCAAGAAAAAAAGGCAATAGAGTTGGAGGTGTGTGCTATTTTAAATGAAACTTAAAGAACTTCACAGCTTAAATGTTTTTTGTCCTTTTCCTCCGTTTTTCAAAGATCAGGAGGATTATTATAAAATTCAGCATAGCAACTTGCTGGTGCTTGCTGTTTTGAAACACCACATATTACCTCATTTTGCAAAGGGCCCATTATAATTTGACCTGTATACGTTCTTTTAGATATAAGCTAAGGCTACTGGTTTCCTTGTATTCTGGAGCAAGAGAAAAAGAGGAATATTCATTGTGCTTTACATTCATTACAAGCCTTTCCAGCTCTGTTCTGGGTGAGAGGTGTATGCTGTGGATGTGTCTGTGTGTGTGTGGCAGGGTGTGTGAGAGCAGCCGTGGGTCAGAGCGTGGGTGTGCCCGTGGAGTGTGGCAAGGCAGATGTGTCCGTGTGAGGGAACAGTGGCCAGCAAAGGTCAACCCAGGCAGGCCACTGAGCTGGGGAAATCATCCCCCAGCAAGAGCTGGGAGGGTCTCTAAGGGCAGCTCTGGGTGTGAGAGCTGCAGCAAAGCAGCTGAAGTGAGCACTGATCCTCGCCAGGACCCACAGATCACACCTTACCTAGGGTGATGCCAAGATGGTTCTTCCCTCCTGTATTTTATTGATTAACATTTTGAAAGGTCATAAAAGGTTAGAAGGCAAGATACCCAGTGGAAAAAGGGTTGCTCAAAAGTTGTAATAGTTCGAATCAATTAAACCTAAAAAATGGTAAGCATTGAAGGACATTGTAATTCAGAGAAACATTGCAGATAAACTCAATTCCCACATGAGTAAATTTGCAGGAACTTGATTTTTTTTTTAATAATTTTTCCCCAACTTGAGAAATATCTAGGAGAGATATGGAAAAATTCTGTGTTTTTACTGCTACCTGACTTGACTAACTCTGTCCTGTCACTTTGAATCCCACGCTCATCAGGAAATGACAGATATTTTCACAGGCCAAGAAAAACAACAACCACTAAAACAGGGGAAGAGGGAGATTTATAAGATCACTCCAAAAGTATTATTTAAAAGCCTCTTTTCCTCTCAAGAAATAATTTTTTTCAGGGACAGTATGAACTCAGGAACAATGTCAAAAACTGAACAATTGTTCACATGTATAGGCCTGAAGCATGTCTGAATTGGATGGTCATTTAATATCTTCTTTGTACAACAAAGAAACAAAAATAGGCACCTAGTCCAAGCATTCTTTGTATTTTTTCTTCCATTGTAGAATAAGGACTTGTCTGTTTATGTAATGCTGGATAAAACATGGTGGATTACTTAGACTTTAAATAAGAAATGGTATGAAAAAACTCCATGAATTTTGCTAGCAAAAAGGCAAGGACAAAAAAGACTTAATTCATATATTTTTGAAGGAAAAAATACATGTTTCAGTGTTACGAATGCTCACTGTAGTGTTTAGACCTACCCAATCTCTGTGATAAAGAGACACAGTATATATCCACAACTGTTAATGAAAGACAATAAATACACTCTTACTTTTTATCATTTTAATTGCTAATTATGAGGGCAACTCAGACTAAACAAAATAGACCTCATAAGGAGTAAATACAACCTATTTCAGCACTTAAGGCTCTTTAAAAAATTGTTAATGTCTCCTTCAAAAAGACATCATGCCCTGTAGAATCCATGGGGAAGAATGAAAGATCCTTGACAGCTTTTCTTTCCTACCCTTACCCTTACTGCCGTTTACACTGTCTGGGGTTTGGAACTCCTAAACATTTTTTTCAGCACATAGTTTGAACAAATGGTAGTAACTAAACCCACTTTTCTTCTGTTTTCCCATAGAAACTAGAAAATGCTCTTTGATTGTTTCATGTCTAGCAACCTAATGCAGTATACTTCCCTATGTATCCTGAAGTCTTCTATCATATTTGGATGGACAAAAAAAAAGAATCTGAAACTATGAAAGAATGTCTACATCTATCTGAAACTTTTGTGTGGTGGTCAATGGATGACTATAGCTGAAATAAAAACATCAGCCACATTTTCAGAATCAGTCTTCATTTATATGTCTTTCTTTGATCTTTTGTAGATAAAAAAGAGCAGTCCTGCACTTTTCAGCCTGGTAATGACTTCCCCGCTGCTGCCTCTAAAGCTGCAAAATTTCACCAATTTTTGTTTTTACTAGTTTGACATGTAACTAGTTCCTAAGCACAATTAGAATGCATCAGAGAATAACCTTAATTCAGAGAATAACTCTAACTCAAGAAGTAAACACAGTTTTAAAACCTTTAGGGATTTCAAATAAAAGGATTTTGACAGTGACAGATATTTTTCAAAAGCTGTGATCTCATGTTAAATTTCACAAGTTATATGATTATTTTAGAATGCTGAATCAAATACATCACTAATACTATACAGAAACAGACCACAAGCAAATCTTACTTCATTTTAAGTAATTATATGCAGAATAAATATGCAGGAAGTATCACAGAAAACCTTGATTTTTAAAAATGCATCTGCCACTGCTATGCATCTAGTGAGGATGTACAGAACATTCTGAGACAGAAATGCAAAAATCCCAAGACGATGGAATTCATCCCTCTGGAAGTACAGCATATGTTATACTACACTTGAGTCAACAAATTGGCATTTCTGGAAAGACAGATGAAACTATGATTCCTAACATGTATCAACAAGGTTTGATATAGCTTTAGAGCACAGAAGTAATTTTTCAATCTGACTTTAAATGTTCAACTAGAACCAGTAAAATTAAAACAATGGGGCAAAGATGATTTTCAGCAGTAGGAAATCTGTGTGCAATTAACAGGTACAGCACATCTGACTCTTTCTTGGCTGTGTCAGGTTTATGTGGAAAGGCTTTGGTAGTGCAGGGGCTGAGAGGTGGCTTAAATTGGAGAAGAGGAAGCTCAGGGGAGACCTTGTTGCTCTCAACAACTGCATGAAAGGAGGGTGTAGCTAGGTGGGCGTGGGTTTCTTCTCTCAAGAGGGCAAGAGAAAATGGCCTCAAGTTGCACCTGGGGAGGTTTAGATTGGATATTAGGATAATATCCCTGACCAAAATGGGTGTCAAGCACTGGAACAGGCTGCCCATGGGAGTGCTTGTGTCACCATTCCTAGAGGTTATTAAAAGACATATAGATGTGGCACTTGGGAACATGGTTTAGTGGTGGACTTGACAATGCTGGGTTAAAAGCTGGACTTGATGATTTTCAGGGTCTTTTTCAATCTAAATGACTCCATGATTATGTAAGAAGCTGCCAGAAGCTTCCCCCATGTCCAACAGAGCCAATGACAGATGACTCCAAGAGGGACCCACTGCTGGCCGAGGCTGAGTCCATCAGTGACAGAGGTAGCACCTCTGAAAACATGTATTTTAGAAGGTGGGAAAAGAAAGCTGCACAACTTTATCCAGACAGAGGAGTGAGACTATGCGAGAGAAGCAGCCCTGCAGACCAAGGTCAGTGGAGAAGGAGGGGTCGGAGGTGCTCCAGGCACTGGAGCAGAGATGCCCCTGCAGCCTGTGGTGAAGACCACGGTGAGAAAGGCTGTCTATTGCAGCCCATGGAGGACCGCACTGGAGCAGATTTTCTGGCAGGGCTTGTGACCCCACAGGGGACCCACGATGGAGAATACTGTTCTTGAAAGACCACAATCCATGGGATGGACCCCACACTGGAACTGAAAGAGTGTGAAGAGGTAGGAGCAGCAGAGACAATGTGTGATGAACTGACCCCAGCCCCCATTCCCATTCCCCTGTTACCCAGCTCCACTCAGGTGGAGGAGGTAAAGAAATCAGGAGTGATGTTAGGCCTAAATTACTTGTTTATGCAGTATTGCAATTTCTATGTAAAAGTCCTGCTATCAGTGAGAAATGCTGCTTTGACTAGATAGTCCCATCAATACTAAAGATTTTCTTCTGGGAAATGCAGGTTGAGGTTTAGTGACATGACAACCATGTGTGGGAATGAACAGCACTATCAACTAAGACAGTTTAATTCATAGCAAACACATTTCCTGGTAGTGTAACTTCACTTAAGCCAGTGAATCTACCCTCACAAGAAAATCACTGCTGCACGCAAGAATTAGACACATACTTGACTTGATTTTCAGAAGTGCTGAACCTTTAACAGCTTTCACTGTGGCTGCTAAAATAAGTGCCTGCAACTGCATTTAGGAGCTTCATTCGTTATGAAATTTCTCTGCCATCAACTCTGCTAAAACTTGTGCAAATGTAATTATCTAAATATATTCAGGATGGGTGA
Organism: Pachycephala philippinensis; assembly: GCA_013397055.1. Classification (NCBI taxonomy): domain Eukaryota; kingdom Metazoa; phylum Chordata; class Aves; order Passeriformes; genus Pachycephala; species Pachycephala philippinensis. Next base: position 62,000 of record VWZT01002091.1, read on the forward strand.
CCAAAGCTGCACTGTGAGATCTCCTTTTAATTAAAGTAGGTATTACTGAAGTCCAGAAAACTGTGAGTGCTGAGTGTCTTGAAAAATAAGATCACTTGGTTTTTAAATACCCGGCCTTTGTCATTAAAGCTTGAACAATGCAGCTTTACATAGTGTATATATTAGTGTATGTATATCATACATGTATATAAATTTTTCATAGTTCCCCTATCAGTAAAATAAACATTATCCTTTCCTGGTGCACCTCTGAAAACTGTTACGAAACCAAGTTGGTAAGTCCTGAAAAGAAATTTTGAAACTCTTCAGAAATTTTTTTCTTATTTTCAAAGAATTGTTTCTGTAATAAAAGCCATTTATCAACGATTCAATGAGCAATGCCCCAGCAACTTATGCATGATAAAATAGAATAAACAAAGAAGAAATGTGATTAGGCAAAAAAGGATTTCAAGGGCACTTCAATGAACACATTTGACCAGATATAATTTTCTGACTAATTCTTTTAAATTTTTCACTTTTGAACACCATAATGTGGCCTTTAATATCAAGGATGTATGAAAGGCAAAGATACATCAGCAACAGCAACATAATATCTTATTTATTAATTGACAAGGTGAAATGCTCATTAAAAAATGGTTATTGCACATGTATCTTGGAGTTATCTATTTAACAACTACTCACCTCCTACCTCCCTGAGCCCTGCCTAACCTATCTATGAGAGTGAGAACTGTAACTCTTATATAATGGAACCTTCATGACACATACAAATATTCTGGAATATTTTAGATCTTAATTTTTGTAAGTAAGAAATACTTTCTGAACTCAGGTTCAAGCATAGCTTTATAATTCTTGCAGGAACATTGAACATCAAGAACCTCAGAGCTGTTTGCCTGAAACATTATTTCTGTTAAAAGAGTGCTGGCACATGTGTAAAGGGCCATAGGTTTTCTTGAATCCAGGATCCATAGTTTGTGAGCTTTAATGAGTATGTGCGTTGATTCCACCAGAATCCTTGTCGATCTCTCAGGTGTCACTGCTAATATTTCCGAGGGCAAACAGCTTGGAAGCTTGAAGTCTTGGCCATTTCTAAAGGATGGACATCAAGAACATAGTTTGGAGTGACCCAGGTGATGGGATTACTCCAGAGCTACAGGATACAGGTCTCTGTTCTCTTTTCAGTGCTAAGCACATCAGTTTCAGGGGGAGACTATGGCCCTTGTCCAAGCAGACCCATGAGTCTCCTTCTAGAGGACTCTGACTGTGTCTGTCGTCTGTGGAACTTGTCTCCGTTGGCCTATCTGTTGCCCCATGGCATTGTGACATTGGTAGTAACAATGCAAAGGCTGTGCTGCAGCCCATCAGAACTGTCCTTTTCTAATATGAAACTGATGACAAATCCTGCAACTGAGACACAAACTCTTTTGAGATAAGGCTGATGTATTGCATATGGCAGATAAGGCTGAGGTGTTGCACGTGGCAGCAAAAGTTGACACTGCTCATCCTTACTGCAGGTTGGGGTGTGTCCCAGAACCATAGCTGGGTTTTTTTCTGCATGCAAGAAATTGATACACTCCAAAATACATCCTGAGGCTGAATCAAAATATGCGAATAAGAAGAGAAACAGACCCCCAAAGGGAACTGTGAACCTAAATTATCTGGCAGCATAGGCTTATGACTTGAGACAATAAGCTTCCCTGATCTGAAGAAGAAAGGCCTTGGAAATCCGTAGTTTCCTAGCTTTCAACAGCATCTTTGGGAACCTAGGGCATATCTTCAGCTTGAATGGAGATTCACAGGCATCTATCTACTCTTCACAGGCATCTGTCTATCTCCAAGTAAAGACTTGGAAATGTAGAATGTGGGAATTTTGGCTAGAAGAAGGCCTCACTCATTTTCATGATTGTCAAAATCAAAATTTGATATGGACATCTTCCCTTAGAAATGCAGAACTGTTTCCTTAAAAGTTAGCTGGGGAACTACACTGTGTAGGAAATCCAAGGAAATCATCTCAGAAAGTTCAAAGAGGGATGAACTGTAAGTAAATTTGTCATAAATAGATCTTTCATATGCCAGACATAACTATAGGAGCAAAGGAAAATTTAAAGTCAGAAAGTAGTCATTAGTGGAGCATTATTTATTTTCAAAGTAGCCTCAACTTTGCCTGCTGATATTTACACTCTGTACAATTTTCACTGTCTTCATTGTTTTATCTTGAAAGGAGAGTATGTGGGCTCCTTTGAGGAAATCTGTTCTTCGATTGTCGAAGGTGTGTTCAAATTCCAAAAAACTCATCATTCCCTTAAAATGGTAGAGGTGGGACTTGAATTCTTGCACTAGAACTACAGATGCCAGTGTATTTTCACTTTGAAGTTCTGAACCTCCAAAACAGGATCAAAGTGAATCTTTATTAGTGGAAGCATACAGGATTTTTTTCTTTCTCAATTCACCTGCTTATTAAATTTGCATCTACCCCTGATTTCTTATTCCCTAAAAGCTATGTAAAACATAAAAGCTTAGAGTCTAGTATAGATTCCAGAGACAGATGGTAGCAAATATTTGCTACGTATTTAGTACTTCCGCATAGAAATATCTTGTTTTTGCTGCTTAAAGCACAATATTAATTTTATTAGTAAAATAAAAACTGTACAGAGGTCTTCATGGTGACCCACATAGCTCCCGAAATAAAGTCCTCTTGCTCTTTCGATTTGATTCTTAGGACTTAAATTCACTAGAGTTGCACAAAGAGCAAAGGGTTTCTTGTAGCAAGATGCAGGGCAGGTGCACTGAGAAAGGTGGCAAGTTCCCCAAATATCCAATAAACTCTAACCTAAACAACCAGTGCCTCATTCCAGGTGAAAAAAGCCTTAATCTCACTTGAATACTTAGGCATCTCTGCTACAGTTTGAGGCATGCATGATTCTTCTAGCTGTGTAGTGTAACAGGCACAGCCCCACTCTTGGCACACCTCATGTACAGATACATATAGAACTTCGTCTCTCATGCTTCATAGGCCCACTTGTTCCACTTGTCCCACTTCATGGCCACCTCTTGTTCCTCTCAGGGTATATTTTTGGAATACAAACAAGTTTTTATTGCTCTGAATTACTGATATAAACCCTCAGAAAGATGCTGTTCTCTCCCATAGCTTGAAGCAGAGGAAGTTCTTCATCTGGTAGGATGTCCCCAAGTATTCAGAATCCCAAGCCTGCAAATCAATTCTCTACGCAGTAAGGAATCTACCATGTTAGAGTCATCATTCAGTTCTGACCAAAACTTCTGAGATTCCTTGCCCTGCACTTACAAATGGTTTTTTCTCCATCTCTGGAATATACTGATAAAGGAATTACAGTAATGACATGCTTGTGGTCCTCCCTTCTTCACATTATCTCATGAGGAAGCACACAAAGGGAAGCTGGAGTGGGTGAAGGAACTCAGAGTGGTGTTGAATACTGATAACCCTCCTGAAGCCACCTTCAGTGAAGAGCTCATTGGCCTGGTTTTTCCTGCTGCTGGGTGTGGTAATGAATGAATGTCATTTTTAGTAAGCACTGAACACAATTGTTTTTTCCAACACATTTTACCAGAACGGTTAAAAAAAATCAGTGTGAGATGACTTTTTTGATTCCCTAAAAACTGTAGCCATTCCATCTGGCTTTCTGAAACAGGAGAAACTGCCTGCTCCTCAGGGAAGCTACAAGCAATACCAAGAATTCTGGTTTGGGTTTTAAGCAGCAACAATTTTCTCCTCCGTGCTCAGCTCTATACCAGTTTTCTTCCCTATTCACAATGTAAAGACTTGCTAATACAGGCTTTGAAAGTACAGCAGGAAAAGCACTATCCATTTTCCCTTTTTGCTCTCCCAAGTTCTGCAGTGCTATTTGTTAGCAGTATAAGGAAGGCACTGTAGGTTTTGTGCACATTTGCTAACATTTTGTAAGCTCTAACCATTTTCTAAAGTTCTACCTGCTGCAGCAGCTCAAGGTTTCTCAGAACAAAAATCTTTCTCTTCTGTTTTCTTGGTATCTGACTTACATGGCCAAAACAGTGCAGCTGAGATTAAGATGAGATAGAATGAGAAGACAAAAGCAATGGGCATTGTGTCAGGAGTACAAGACAGATGAAGCAGGTACATTTCATTACCTGTTAAAATAATGTTTCATTTTGTATTGGCATGCAATGGCAAGAAAATAAACCATCTCCTTTTCTTCCCTTCTTTGTTAAGAAACAGCTTCCTGTACCCTTATCTATATGAATCTAAGATAAAAATATATATGTTTTCTTTACATAATTAACCAAATCTCAAGTATAGCAGTGGTAAGCTAAGGAAAGAAAAATAATATGGATATGTACCCTGTTAAAAGTTTTGATTGAGAGAAGCTCTTTAAATGATACCAAAGAATTGTGTCATACTTTCTGAAATGGAGACTAATGTGTTCCCCAGCGTGGCACACAACCAAAATCAATGACAATAGATTAACTTTAATATGCTGGATGTAATGGTTACATTTTGGAAGGAACATTATCTCAAACTGGCTTTAGTCATGCTACTAGAACAAATAAGGCCAATACTTAGAAGTTAAATGCATTCCAATCCATTTAAATGAAATGTATTTAGTCAATACTACCAAACACGCATTTTTCTTTGGCAGGCAGGACCCTGAGACATCTCTCTGATAACTTTGGGCCTGAACATCTGTCAGCCACAAATAGAGTTTTTACTAATCCGACCAATATTTAGGGCAGGTAAAATAACTTCAGTAGAAGATTCAGCTGTTTAGTGCCTTGGCTATATACTAAAAAAATGGTACCTACTGAAACCAGTGAGAAAGCATTTCCAGATCCATTTGCATAACACGCTAATATTTTCTGAGCTCCCCCCTATTCCCTAAGGCAAATTGGATATGCTACAATTCTGAGACAGCGATATGATGTGCTGCCTCGTGACATGTTATGGAATATATGCCTATTTCTCTGCGCACTCACTTTTCCCAGACATTTGTACAAATCCTGAAATGATTTTGAGATGTTCTATCTTCTTTCTGTGTCTGATGTTAATTGCTTTAGAAATAGACTGCCCACTAGAGAAAGAAGTGTGAGATAGCTGACCATCCAAATCCCTGCTTCATTCATTGTTTAAGAGGCAATTTCAAAATTTAAAGCTCTCTGAAGAGTCTGTCAGAGATAGCTGGGAGATATAGAGGGCAGGCAGAAAAACCCTTAGGGGATTATTTCTATTTAGTTGAGCAGCTCAGATTGGTGTTAAACATTAGTGGAGTAAGAACTTTTGACTTCATGAAGTGTCAATTAGAGGGGTGCCTCTAATTCACAGATATGTGCCAGCCTTGAATTCAACAAAGCTCTTCATCTCAGTAAAGGATTGATTTTATTTTTAGCAGCAGGCTGCACAGGTTGATTATGAACTGTGTTTTGACATATTTTCTTTCATCAGTTTACATAGCTCTGAGAAAAAAAAAAGTGTGAATATCCAAAAATATTTATCTTCTTTAATTTTGAAGTTGACATAAGTGTCTCCTGCTTTAAAGGGGCCACCAACTACATGCAGGTTAAAATCAGAATTCTGAAAAATCAAAAAAAAAAAAAAAATTACAGGCTATACTTTGAAAGAAATACTGACAATAGTGGCTGTTAGCATCTCTCTCTTCTGTATGTCCCTTATCTGTGAAAGACTCCTAGAATAATCTGTGATTCTCTGGACTGAAAATTTTGCAAAAGTGGATGTCAGTTTATATGTGACATAAACAATCCAATTTATGAATGATGATGTAGAGAAAAGTGCTCATGATATATTGAATATAAAATTTTATATTTAAAGATAGTGTTGTTAACACTAAAAAGGAGTAGTATCTTTAAATACTACGTAAAATTGAAGCTACAGAATTAATTCACTGTCAGAAAAAAAAATAGAAGTAACTTAGACAAAACTTAACAAGATTTCAAAGATTATTCATTTATACAACTGATTTCAACTTAATGGTTGGCAGACGTCTGTCTATCTTTCGTATTCATTGGCATGCTTCCCCCTCTCTTTTTCCCAGAAGTACCAAATACAAGATGGATGTGTGACTCTGTTTCAAAAAGATCTGAATGAGTAACAGGATTAGAGAGTACAGGAGCTGCAGGGCAGGCAAGGTGCTCGCCAGAGGGGTGACTACAACAGCTATTGCTGGAAGAACAAATACCATGCCAGCAGAAGGTGATTGGTGCAGTTTTTTTAAGTACTGCCACTTGAAACTAATCTTTTCCTATATTTTCTTTAATGATGTTGTCATAAAGCAAAGGTGCATGCCAATAAAGCATACTGAATGTGCTAGGCTGGTATGCATAAAAGAGTGCATGAGAGAGTCTTCCTAAGGGAGGACTGCAATAACTGAATGACCAAGACTGAAAAAATGAAGATGAGAATAAAATCAGTATTGCTATATGAAAGGCAATGCACTTGAAAAATACTGTAGCGTAAATTGGGAGTTCCTGCTTGGAAATAACTGATAAGCCATGGGACCTGTATTCTGAACTAATTAGCTACAGGTTTATTACAAGCTATCACGATTAAGCACCAAGGAAGGCAAATGCAATTCTATTATGTATGAGGAAAGTATTTCAAAGAAAGAGAGGGAAATATTAGCATTGTTGTAACAGATAGGGGCCCACTCCATCAGGAAGACAAGAAAAACTCCTGACTATTTGTGTTGAAAAATACAAAAGCAAAACATGTACAGAGAACTACAAAACCGTGTCTGGGCTGTGGATATGGGCACCCCACAGTATTTTCTCCCTACACCTTGCTAAAAGAGTAATCAGCTGGATGCTATTGATGCTCCATTTCACCTTCGTGCCTTGATTTTCTTTATGTAGTGTCCTGGTTTCAGATGGGGTAGAGTTAATTTTCTTCCCAATAGCTGGTGCAGTGCTGTGTTTCACATTGAGGATGAGAATAATGTAGATAACACAATGATGTTTTGGTTGTTGCTGAGCAGTGCTTACCCCAAGTCAAGAACTTTTCAGTTTCAGGAAATGAGGGAAAGCAGAGGGATGTACAACCAGATTTCACCCCAACACACAACTAAATCCTTCTGAGTAATACAAGTGAACCTGGAAAAAGACTTCTTTAAAGGAGACTAGAAGAGCTTGTTTCTTCCTAATGTTGCAAAATTAGAACTTAGCTCAAACACTTTCCGTCTATAAAAAGAGGAGAGTATTTAATATCAGAAGGAGAAAAAATCAAAATGATAAAACTATCATAAAAGCAAATGGATAAAAGCAGTCTATATGCAAGTGTACCTGGATGAAAAAAGAAGGTCTATAGCAAGTATCAGAACAGTGAAATCCTGAGCCACCTTTCCAAAAGAAGATCTGTCTGTTCTCAAGATTTATTCCTTTCACAAATGGAATTTCAAGTGCCTGGGAGGAGGATTATCAGATTTTGTGTTTATGCAAGGCAATGCCAGGACTGCAGAAGCTCTGCTAAACCGACTTCTGCAAGATTTCACTAGAACCATTGGTGTCAAAACGCTCTTTCTAATTCACGTTTATTTTTGCAGACCATTGTTAAACTACTTATATGCTGACTGTGTACAACATTGTTTTAGCAGGGCAACAGGCAAGCCCACAGTAAATGTCTTGCAGACATTTAAGCATATTGTCCTAACAATTTTCATTCCAAGACAGAAATTATATTTGTCTTATTGGACATAATACTGTAGCAAGCAACAGTGACTCTTTGAGACCATACTAAACACAATAAGGTACATCTCCATGGCACTGTTATGAAGTATAGACTAACTTTTCTAACTACAGAGACAAGTCAGAATTTGTTTTGTGTTGTTGAAGATAGATATTGGGCGGCTGACTGCCTTGCTAGGAAAAAGCTTCTAATGGTAAGGCTTTTTAAGAATTCCCTTTGTTTGTTCTCACTACTTGCAAATTCAAGTCCACCAATAACTAAATTGTCACCAGGAAAATCCTCCAGGGTCTAACAGAACCCAGGAACTAGCGAGTACTGAGCATCTCAGTCACTGCATCTTATTTATTCTCTGTCATAACCTATAAATTATTTTTCTTTCATCTTGTTTTCAGTCTTACAGAAGAAATTTGAAGAGACAGCCTGTGCCTATCCCAGAGAATGAGACTGAGCCCCTGACATGCTGAATTTGGGGATCTCCTATTTATGGCCTCTGGATTGGTGTTAGGCAACTGACTTGGGTCTGTAGCTCCCACTCCAAGAACAAGACAGCTAAAAGTAACACTCAGCTGTGTGACGTTGAAGTAATCTCACGTCTCCAGGACCATGTGATGATGCCAAGATCTGCAGCCATTGACCCAAGCACAACCAGCAATCCCAAGGCACATCCCGCCTATGCAGCTTTTCAGCAGAAGAGCAATAGACTGGAAGGCACTTGCTATAAACAACGGTATGGTTTCCCAAAAAGGGTAGAGGTGGATGCTTCCATTATTTCAGAGCCACACAGCTCAGCACTGCCAGGTATGGCATCACCACAGCCACAGTGACTTGTCATTGTACTTGCAGCAGTGATTACACCAGTGATGGACAGAGAGCCCTCTCCCAGCAGTAATATTTTGCCTGATTAATATGGCCAAATGAGTACCAAAGATCCCCAAACCTCTTTTTTTCCCTCTGAAAACTTGAAGCAAAGCCACGGGGAATGCAGTCAGCTTCTGAGAAATGCAGAACTTACTGGCAGGGTATTGCTCTCAGCTGATGGCAGTCAGAGGGCTGATATACAAATTTCCAGAACAATTTTCAGACAGCTTCTGTTCATCAGAGAGTTTGCCTTCTGTTCACCCCTCAGTTACCCTCCATTCTGTCTTGGTTTCTTTGAAAAACATTCTCCATGTCCTTGATATTTTTTATTGCCCGTAGGTGTTGAGGTCTTGGTAGTGGGGGGCTCCAGGAGTGGCAGGGATGAGAAGGAGAAGCTCCAGAGTGGAACAGAAATCCACGTGTTAGCCTGTGGAGGACTGCAAACCAGAGCAGGGGAAAAGAGTGAAGAGGAAGGAGAGGGTAAACCTAATGCTATTTACTGACTGTACATAGCATCCCCCTGTGCAACCTCCACATCCCTCTGTGCCTCTGGGTGGGGTAGAGGACTCTAAAGGAATGAAGGAGTCAAAAGGAATTAAGATCTTCTTGGGAAACAGGAGAGGAAAGGTTGTTTCAGTTTGGAGTTTGGATTCTTACCACCCAAATCTGCAAAATAGACTGGCAATAAATTAAATCTTGGCAAGTCAAGTCTGTTTTGCCTGTGCCAGTAATTGGAAAGCAATGTCCCTGTATTTATCGCCACCCATGAGTTTTCTTATTCCTGTTTTTTTCTTATTTTTTCTTATTTTGTCCTTCTGTCCCACTGGGAGCATAGTGCTGGAATAACTGAGCAGCTGGGTGAGAGTTTGGTTGTTAACTAAGACTAGCCCACCCCATATTTACATCTGCAAGATGTATATAAAGATAAAAAATGTAGCTGCTCCCAAGGCTGCAGAAGAAAATTAAATCCTAGGAGAGAATGAAATTATCTCAACTCAGTTTTCTTGTGGTTTCAGCTGATTTCTGCTCAATAATCCTTCTTTTCCGTATCAGTAAACCAACTGAGATAAGAAGCATCGGTATTTCAATTTTTAAAGTGTCATTCTCTTTAGGAATTTTTTTCTCTACCATATCAATGCCACAGACTCATTGGGTGCTTTTCATACAAAGTTGAAGGTTCTTATTTACATTTGTATCTCTTTTGCTGCAGCACAACTACACACAAAAGATCCCTTTCCTCACTTCCAGTGAGACCCCACCTGGAATCCATTTTTGGGGTCTCCAGCACAGGAAGGACATGGACCTGTTGGAGCGAGTCCAGAGAAGGGACACCAAGATGATCTGTTGTTGTATATTCCATGCTCAAATGGTTTCTCAGAGGATGAAGTCTTTGAATAGTTCATATATTAGTGAGGTCCTTTGGAGGTTTATCCTGCTTTTGGGGAACAAGGGAGGAAAGAAGCTTTAGGTTTAATGATGCATCTTTCTAATGGAACTCTGATCCAATCTGATTCTTTGTTCTTTCCACTTACTTGCATGGAGAAATGTATTATTTATCAAGTAATAATTCAAACACAATTAATTTCACTAACATGTATCGGAAGCAGATTATAGGCAGATTCAAAGGTAAAGTTTACTACACCAGAAAAGGTGATAAATTCTGTCCTGCAGGCTGGGTTGAACATGCTTCTCAGAGGACATGGGCAAGGTCACACAAATACTGCATTCCTACTCACACATTTGGTTACTTTCTCACTTGTGGAAGAAACAATATGTTGAAATATTCCCATGGATATGGTGGAGTGCAGTACAAATGTGTTTTCCCTGCTAGTAAGGCACTACACAGCACTTCAGAGGTATCCAGTGGCACACAGCTGTTAGGGATTGACACTGTTTCTTACCTAGATGTGAACTGGCCAGACTTCTGACATTGACCATTTTCTTCCTCCAAACACCTACAGTACTTATAGATGCTAGGCTAGCACAAGGGCAACTAGAGAAAAATAACTTTTGAACAAAAAGGTCCACAAACATGCCTCCCCTCTATCTACTGTCTCCTGTTACTGACCTTTCCAGTCCTGTTTGGACAGATTTAATCAGATTTCCAGATGCAGACAACACTGTCAACCTTCTGGGTCTGTAAGAAGCAGCCCTATGTTTCCCAGAAGTTTCTTAGTGTACACTGTGCTGCCGACACCCAGCTTCCCCAGACAATCTTCCCAAACCTTCCAACAATCCAGAGGAAGAAACCACACTTCTCCCTGCTGTCCTCCCAGCACGCTTTTAAGGGAAGATAATGGAGAGCATCTGTAAACTCCAGGTAAAGAGTTACTGCCCAATACATGCTCCACAATTAGTCTTCAAATATCAAAAAGATTGCCTATTAATTATTGGTGACACTAAGCTAGGGTTGAACCTGTCTTAGTTGTTCCTATTTGTATGTAAAAGAAAAAAAGGGTTCTAACCACATTTACAATGAGTTATACAAGATCACAATGTTAAGGGGGTATTTCTGTATTTGTGGCAATAACTTTTGTCTCAAACACAGTTCTAGTACTCTCCTATTGCTCATCTGAGAATATTTTTATTCTTTTTTTCTTCCCCATAGCATCTGTTTTAGAGAAGCAATATGTTTCTTTGCATTAAACAAATGCTGTACATAGGGGTTGTCTGACTTCAAAGCTTCAGTTCCTTTCTTTTGCTTATGTGCTCTTCATCGTTGCTGAAAATATTTGACAAAAGGCATATTGCTTACTTTGGTAATTATAAACCAGTAAATGATTCTGAATGCCTCAGCTGCAAAGATTTGCATTAGTCTCTTGCAGTTTCCTAACTGAAAGCCTTAACATAGTTATGTCTACACCAGGAACACAATAGCATTAGCAAAATTAACTTTGAATTGTATCTGAACACACTCAGAAAGAGAGGCCTGCACAGTTGGTACAATTCCTATGCAGTTGTCAAAGCCCTTTAACAGTCCTCCCCCTCCACGCTGCTGTTTTGCATGATGTTGTTAATATCACATATACAGATGGTGTCTGTCTTCTATGTTAGAGTTGTATGGTAAGAATTACAGAAAAATTCATGTAGAAAAGGACCTCTGGAGGTCTTCTAGTCTAAATTTACTCTAAACAGGACTAGCTTCATAGCTATGCAAGGTTGCTCAGGGCTGTGTCCTAGAGGGGGCATGGCCAGCCGGGCAAGGGAGGGAATTGTCCTATCCTGCTCTGCTCTGGGGCAGCCTCACCTCGAGTGCAGTTTTGGGTGTCATAATATAAAAAAGACATTAAGTTATTAGAGAGCATCCAAAGGAGGGCTATGAAGATGGTGAAGGGCCTCAAGGGGAAGCCACATGAGGAGCGGCTGAGGTCGCTTGGCCTGTTCAGCCTGGAGAAGAGGAGACTTAGAGGAGACCTCATTGCACTCTTCAGCTTCCTCTTGAGAGGAAGAGGAGGGGCAGACACTGACCTCTTCTCTGTGGTTACCAGTGACAGGACCCAAGGGAATGGCCTGAAGCTGTGTCAGGGGAGGTTTAGGCTGAATATCAGGAAGAGGTTCTTCAGCCAGAGGCTGAATACTGGAACAGGCTCCCCAGGGAAATGGTCACAGCACCAAGCCTGACAGAGTACAAGAAACATTTGGACAATACTCTCAGGGACATGGTGTGATTCTTGAGGCTGTCTTGTGCAGGGCCAGGAACAGGACTTCGATGATCCTTTTGGGTCCTTTCCAACTGAGGATATTCTATGATTCCTGGTAACGGAATAAAGATAATTTCCTCTTGAGGGAAGATAACTGCATGACTTTCTAGGAAGTGTGATGTCATTCAGCTGTCTGACATTAGTAACACAAGCAATAATATTTATGTGTCATCTAAACTGCAGAACTCTCTTTAACCTTAAGACAATTAGGTCTACAACAATTTAGACATCTGTTGGAAGAGCTGTGAAATCTGATTTGAGAAGACTCCATTTATGGAGACCCATGCAAAAAGGGGCTGACATGCTGTATAACACCAATATGTATATTGGATACTACAGCAGAAACAAAGAGATGGGGAGAAGGGGGAATTGAGAATACAAAAGCCAGGAAACGAAGGGTTTGTGTTTGGCTGTTCACCTACTGGAGGAACAGCTTTGTTATTTTTACCACCCTTCAGCTTGTACTAGTAAAAGTCTTTTTATGGACTATATTTTCTCAAGGCCTGCTTTATAGATGTATTGTGTAAAGCAAAGCATGAACCTTTCAAATAGTTGTATTAACAACCAGCCATGAACCTGGCTCTGTTCTGCCTCAGTTGTACCTTGTATGCTCAGCAGCATATAAAAAATTAAAATTGTCCTGAAGAGTCAACAACTGACTCCTCTACAGAGGCGACACCTCCAGGTGCTGTGTATTAGGAGGCTTTTGGCTCTGCTTTTGTATTTTTATGTCATCTGCTTTTGACCTCATTTTGCTCAATTAACTCTTCAGAGAAGGTGGGAGTGGGAATAAATTATGACTGGCATGCACTGTGTTTCAGTGGTCCTGTCAGCCAGAACAGTCCCTGTGAACCTGTATTGCCACTGGAAAATAGAAGAGCTCAAAGACTGTCTTTTTGAGCACATATTTATTGTGTCAGACCAGAGTCTGACTCCCCCAACAAGAAAGTACAAAAGGGTGGCTGAGCAAAATCGAGCTGCATGTGTCTCATAACTGTCCATTTGTCCTGATTCTGCAGATGCCTTCTCTGAAATTATATTATAGAAGGAAGGTTTTCATAGATTATTAAAATAAGAAAATTCAAACACCAGAACTTGATATCAATTACTGGACCAGTGAGTTCTATACACAGAAACACAGGCATACATTTTTGATTGTGCACCATACAACCAAATTGATTTTAAGCATTTGCCTAAAGATTCATTCATCAGAGCTTGCTTGATTTCACTGTGAATTGAAATTTTTTTCAAAGAAAAAAGAACTCTATCTTAATGGTATTTGTAGCTTATGCATCCTTATTTCCTTTTGAAGGATTAGGATGTTAGAAGCATTATGATAAAGCATGAATTGAAAATGAAATTTTCATTAAAATTCTGTGAAATAGAGTACTGCAGAACTATTTCAGCCAGTCCTTTTTGATTTGTTTCTCATAATCTAGTTGAAAATTGATGTTAATTGTTAAAATTCATATCTGTAAAATATGTCGTGGAAAATGTAATCTCAGCAGGTCTGATCAATGGTTTTTCAAGACTTTCTACTAACTTATGAACAAAAAAATATTATTCTGATTTTTAAAGGTAGAATATTTTAAATAGGATTAAAAAAGAGGAAAGGAAAAATGGCACTAAGTTAATATCAGATAATAGAACTCAAATAATTATGTACATTTTCCCCCTTAAAATTTTAATTAGGCATTGGTTCCAGCACTGAATCAGTATTGCAAAATATGCAAGAATTATCAAATGACTACAAAGTGAAGTTATTTGAATTTTCTCCATATGGTACAAAGCAAACAACAATCTTGACACAAATCAGAGTGCCTGTTTGACATCAGGATTTCTGCCAAAACGTAGGTGGTTGGGACAGCATTCGTGCCTTCTCCTTCTAAAATTATACAATGTGATTGTTCTGTCAAAATAAAAAGGAAAACTTCATGTAGTTTTCTAACCTGATGCACTAACAGAATCTGCATGTTCTCAATCTAAATGTTGACAAGGTCTGAGGAAGGAAACTCGTCTCTTGCAAGAATGGAGAACAGAGTGATAAATGTATGAGACAGAGACACCACATGAAGATCAATTGTCTGAAGAGAAAGAATATGCATAGGTAGCAATTCTTTATTAAAGGAGGAGCAAACATCCACAAACAGAATAATTTGTTCTTAATTCCAAGAAAAGAGAACATAGTGATCTTCGTGAAAAAATATGTTTTTACATGGCATATAGATAGCAGATCACAAACCCCCACAACTCCAATGATTTAGCAATCCTTTTTAGAGTCAGATAAGGCACAGCAAAAAACATTAACTTCAACAACATGCATTTTCACAAAGCTTTTTTCATTAGGAGCCTAATTTTTATAGGTGTAAAACATTGTCAGCTTTATTGACTTAATTTTCCCTGTTACCTAAGGTGCTTGCAGCTGCCAGCTCTCAGGCCCTTTTAATACCTCTCAACAGATCATATGCAGCCCAGGTAGAACACGTTATTTAGCACACGATGGATGTCACAAAGAGTGTCTGGAATTCACAGCCTAATGACCTACAGGCTTCCAGTCTCAGAAGCCATCTTGTATCCAATTATGTCTGGTAACATTTCGTGTCAATTTACAGTTCAATCTTTGTGGCACGATCATTAAGTACTTTCAAAATGACCTACCTGAAAAAAAAATTACAGATAACGCTGTGTGGTAATTCTGTTTGTAATGAAAATGAGGTTGTTTAAAACTCAACAGAGTATGCCCAGCTGAGGCTTGATTTGTTTTTTTTTAATTTGGGAAAGTAGTTGTAAAACATGCAAACCCTTCCTGCTCAAATCATGGCACATCCAGGTCAGCATACACCTGGAAATCTTCCATCAGGATCTCAGGCAGACTCTGAAGATGTATTTCTTATTCCAGGCTCCACTCATTCTGTCAGGAAGGAGAATTTCAGCTATTTGAGAGCTTCACCTGCAAAGGATTTTCTGACAGGAGAAAAACCTGTCATGATCATCTATAAAATGGAAGATCTCTTCAAGAGTTATATTTGAATGTCTACAAATAAACAGGAGAGGAGCCATCTATCATGTGTGCATGGTGTCCTCTCACCTGTGTGTTTGGTGTTGACAAATATCATACCTATATAATCAGTGCAGAAAAAACAGAAAAAGTGTAAGATATGTTATTGAAATAAAATAAGTTCCAATATCAAAATTTTCCAGAGAATTGGACAAGTGTTCTATTTGTAGGCTAGGGTGGAAGGAACTGACTGAAGACTTTGCCCCTTGTTCAGAAAAAAATGAACATGAAGAGCACATGCAAGGACAAATGATGGCTTATCAGGATCATCAGCAAGAAAAAGAGCTGAGTACTTGGCTGAAAAATCTGGAACAGCTGAGACTATTCAAAAAGTGCCTATCTCTCACGGGGACCAACACTGCTATGAGGAAAATTCTCTTCCAAGTACAGCTGGAGACTTGTAAAAGCTAAGACAGATACATCTCACATTGTTTAAAAGAGAAAAAAACCATTGCTTCAATTTTAATCTGCAAATTTTTTCTTGTATCATAATAGTGGTATGCTGAGCTAAGCAAGTAATAAGAATCAGAAAAATAATAAAATGGTGGTGGTGGTGGTATTAGTGTGCAATTATTTATTCCATTTCGTGTAAATAAGGAATCTTTTTGTGTATTTCTTCTTCTGAATTTCTGTATCTTTGTAAATGTCAGATCATCCAGAAAGGTTTTGCAGTCACCATCCTTAGAATGTTTCAAAAGTCACCTGAGCAAGGCTTTAAGCAACCTCATGTAGCTTTTCATTTGGTCCTGCTCAAAGGTAGAGTGGGACTGGACACCTCCAGAGACCCTTTCAAAATGAAATTCTTCTATGGCCCTGCAGCTCTATTTTTGAATAACAAGAGAAAGAAAGGAGAAAACTGTGCACTTCTGAACAAAAAATTCATTGTCCCTGTGGAGCAATTGAGTTTTGTCTGTCAAAAGTTCCCCGTTTTCCCTAACAGGTTGTCTGATGCCAAATATTTAATTAACATGTTTCAGTCCTTTGCTATCTTCATAAAGATAATGAGAAAGGAACCTGGAATATTCATCTGTCTTGTTGGCATCCCTAGCATTAGTGCAGACAGAAAAAGGTTGTTCTTGACCTTATAGAGAAATAATTAGTTAAAAGAGAGAAAATATTATTGCAGCATAAATAATTTAAGCCCTGAGTCCCTTTAGGTAGGAATATAAATATTAGTGGTTGCTGCAGATTCTGCAGAGGATCTTCTTATGTCCTGTCAGATCACAATTTATTTCATGTTCTTAGAGGAGGAGGTACTGTAATACACAGCTTTTCATATTAGCTCCTTGTTCCTAACTTCATTGCCCCCTAATAATTCTGTGACAGAGATAGTAGTGTTGTCAGAAGACATAGCAAAATGCATATTTGTCTGTACTCTACTGGGGAAATGCTTGCAAAGGTATGATTTTTCATTACATTGTTCCAGTTTTGATAAACTAGTGAAGTGATTTGCTTTCTGACAGTCTCTAGGAGCATCCCATTTGCGGATCACTTGTGCTGAACTCCATGATTGTGGGGGTTTACTTTAAGTTATCTTGACCTCAAAGGAAAGCTTAATGGAAAGTATCACCAATGGCAATGAGCAATTGCACACTGTCCTCCAAGCACACAGGTGTGACTATGTCACTGCCACCCCTCCACTATTCACACACCTTTTGACATGCCAGCAGGCACAAATCACAGAAGCACAGAATCACAGAATGGGTCAGGTTGGAAGGGACCACAGTGGTCATCCAACCTCCCTGCTCAAGCAGGGTCATCCCAGAGCATGCTGCACAGGATTGTGTCCAGACAGTTCTTGATTATGTCCAGTGAGCGACACTCTACAATGAATATGTATACAAGCCTCTTCCTATCTGTGAATGTTTACATGCATCAAATCTGTCCTTTCTTTCACTGCATGATGTTTCCCTGCTGACTGCCACTGCTGCCTTCCCTCCATCCTCTCCATTGATAAAATAGCTAACACTTTCTGAACTCACTTAGCCTGCCTTCCCTTCCTGCCATTCAGAGAGCTCAGCTTCTCAGACACAGAATTGTCCCTCATGATTTTCTGGCAAAGAAAATAAGAGGAGTCTATCTAATTTTTTAGGACAAATGCATTCAGATTTAATTTTGTACTGTGAATATAGTACTTCTGCACAAATATTCCATTATGGCTACAGCTGGCCAGGCACAAAATGCCAGCAGTGCATTAAACCTCTGCAGCCCTTATTTACATTTACAATATGCTCAGTTTTCACATCCATTGAATCCTTTGACTTTGTTCAGCTGACAAGGAAATGTTCCTATTATCGTACTCTTGATAACGTAGATGCAGTTTCATGAGTATGCATGACAGGGTCAGGAACTAAATTAGCCATGATGGAGCATCAATTTGAGGCAGAAGCATTCCCATAAAGGTGTTACCTAAAAGTCAAATTCCTCTGAACTTTTAAGTCAGATTTCATTAGTGGACAAAAATATTAAACACCGCTCTACTTGGTTGCCTGGCACAGAACCCAGCTCCTTCTCTGGCACTCTGTGGGCTGAGGGAGCCCTTCCTGCTGTGTTTTGCCATCCAGCTGCTCTCCCAGTAGCTTACTGGGTTGTGCACACCATGCACAAGCATTTCTGCATTTCCAAGAGCGCCTCTTCTTTGTAGTCAGCTCTTCAGCTTGGCCTGAGCCTGCCTTATGCTGCAGAGAAGAGACTTTACCCCTCTTCCCCTCTCCATTCTCTCCAGCCTCCCAACGCTTCTGTGGCGTTGAAGGTCTTGCCTTTTCTAAAAAGCTGGGAGCCTCCCTGTGCTTTGTGTGCTGGGTAGCTCTGAGGGAAGCTGTGTTTCCTCCTCTCTGGAGGCCTCTGCTCAATCTGGAGCAAGGCAGCCACTGAAAAATAGAGACCCTCTTGCCTTGAAACAAAACCACAATTTTTATAGTAGGACGTATCACACAGTGCACATAAATTAAACAATGAGCAAACCTGTAGGACTGTTCCAGCATCTTTCATGGTAATACAGACCATTGTTGAGGCATTAGAAAAAGCTCTTACAAAACAGGAAAGGATCCAAAACTATGGAACAGAAGTTTCTGGACACTAAACTAGTTTGGCTCTCAAGTGTCAAGCTTCATGACCCAGTTTTAAACATTTCTTCAGTATTTTGTCAAACAGTTTAAAACATTAGGTTTCCAGATACAGCCACTTTTTTTTTATCCCCTACGTTATGACACATTATTTCATATTTTTGAATCTCTGACAGTTTAAACTCTAAAGTAAGTGTTTTTTTCAGTTACTTGTTATGACATCTTAAATCACATCTGACAGAGTTGAAGCAGAATGAAAAGCTATGGGACTGCTTCCCTCAATCCCGCTTATTGATAAATAACAGATTACTCTTTTGTTAACCTCTTAACGTTCAAATGAATATTTCAAATTTGTCCTCATAGAAGTGAAGTAATGGGAAAAATGAAACATACATCAGCAGTTCTTCAGCAGAACACTGTAATTGTGGAAAAATGCAGCAGGTAGCAAAGAGATGTGCTGAATGTTGCTCCCGAACCTGGGTTTCAAAACAGATATGCTGAGAAAAGCATCGTCTTAAAAAAGGTTATGTTGTCCCCATTTGTTATATCTTTTTCTAATTTATTACCTGTCCCTTAAACCTTTCTGTGAGGAGGAAGGAGCAGATTAGTTTTCAAAGCCTTTAGAGGCTGTAGCTGTGTTTAGATTAAGTCCTGCAGCTCAGCTTCTGGGCTGTATGCCACCCACAAGGAATGGTGATCTCTAATCAGTTGCCCCAGGATGATTCCTGTACAAAGCACAGCACTTCTCCCTCCAAGGAGTCAGTATGTCTCCTCACAAGGCAAGAGGGCAGGGGACAGAAATGTTCAAGGAGCTGAAGTTTTGTCCCTTCCTTTGGCCCAAAGAATTATACTGAGACTGTAAATCAACATGTATGGAAGTCTGCATCCTGTTACAGGAACTCCCCAAGCACCAAGTATACAGGATTTATTCTCATCCACCATCCCACTAGCAAAGCACACTATTGTGGTTGTGAAGGATATGTTTAAGGGGTGCTGTAATAGCAGACTTCTGCTGCTATTACTCCTGAGCAATTCTGGACAGCTGTGTTACAGCACAGGGCTCGGATCACCACGCAGGCCTGCAGCTCTGGGAATGTCCATGAAGAGACCCAGATGCCCAATACTGGTGAAAATGAAAGACCTGTGTCTTTATAGCCTCAGTTTGAAAGTGATCTCATTCTCAAAATGGGAACAGCAGGTAATCAGTATCCAAGAGTGGGTCAGTCACTGTTAAGGCTCCTGTGCTCCGTCTCCTGCCATGTAACCCTTCTATGGAGAAATGGAGGTTGTCCTGCCCTGTCAGTGCTCCTTTTCACAAGCACCAAACACACACAAACCTTCAGATTTTTAAATGGTCGTGTGTACAGTTGTTGTGTTGGTTATTCATGTTTGTGGATGTTACTGGCACTGATTTTGTGACATGAGATTTTAAGGGACTATGACTACTGAAATTGTTTACTTCTTCCCAATCATCACACTTTTTATTTTAAAAACAGAGTGTAGGAGAAGAAGAGAGCATCATCCAGATTGATGACAGGCATTCATACTGGAAAGCTCAGTCTGCATCCGTGATATAAAGTTAAATAGATCTCAGGGACAGGGGGAGTATCTAGAAATCAAAATATATTTTAAAAAATCTCATTTACCTATTGATTTAGGATGAATCAAATACTGTAACTAGTTTGCTTCCATAACTATTTTCTTCATGTCAAATAAGCAACAGTATTTTCATTGTTAAAAGATCTCATTTCAGTGGAGTTGACATGAAGAAAGAAGACATGAAAATATGGAAGACAAAGAAGCACCTTGTAAATATTTTCAATGACAATCTAAAAATAAAGACAGAAAAGCATAAATAAAATATTTCAAAAACAGTCAATGTGTTTTCATCTAATGAAGGAGCTTTAGTCTCCTGTAAAAGTCAGTAATTTTTTTGTGTGACTACACAAGGAAAGTTATATATATTAATTTCTGTTTGGTCTCTTGCTTCTGGACTTACTTGTGCCTCTGCAGTCATACCCCAACCTCTGTATTGTCTTCTCTATTCTTTTAAGTCTTCCCAAGTTCTCTTACCTCTTCCTCATCTGCATATCATCTGTTGTTGGTTTGATCTACTTGCTTGGTTTCAGTCAGCACATATGCCTAAGTCATTTATATTTGTCAACTACAAGCGTATCTTGTCCCTCAGCCTTTTCCCTGTCGCTGCCTCTTTCTCACTCTGCTCTGAAGGTTTGCTATGAGCTCAGTTTGCACACATTCACTAACTCATCATATCTGTTCCTGCCTGTTCTCTCCTCTGCTTTCCATATTGCCTTCTGCATTCCTCAGCCCTCCACAAGAGAAGAAAAACAAAAAAAGAAAGACTCCAACAGCCCTTCCATTATATAATGTAATTCACTCACAGCCTTGTGATCTGACAGCACTGCTCTGTGAAATTTGCTGGTTTTCTTGGGAATTTCCTTGGCTGTGTTATCCTTGACAGTTTTGTGCCCACCATTGCATGTTTTAATAGAATTTGATGAAAAAGCTCTTTTCTAATCACAACCATATGCAATGTACTTTTTCTGAATTCTGTATTTTAAACTTCTTAAGCCAATTGGCTTAAGAGAGATTATTTTTGTCTGGAAAATCATCCTGTTTTTAAACTGAAATGGAAGTAACATACCAGCTGAATGAAAAGTATCTGTGTATTTTGGAGTATGTAATGAAACTGAAGAATCCTACACTTTGGGAGAGTTTGACTTGCCTTCATGAATGCTTTGCTTTCATGTTAAATGCAGTATTCTTGGGTAGACTGCTGGAGATGAAGTGAATTGCAGGGATGAGAGATCTGCTCATTTGGCAAAGTGGAAGGTAACACAGTACATCTGCTAGCCTTGCTTAAGAGACTGACAGGGTTTGCTTCAGACTGAAAGAAAAGCTAGTTAAAAATACTGCAATGTTTCCCGCTTTTGTCCAAGTGCATTAATACTTATTTGTAGGAAGAGATACAGGACAAAAGGAATAAAATCATATTAAATCTCTGAGTGTTTCAAACTTTATGTTGGCATTCTTTCCTAATTGAAAGAGTTCCAGTCAGTTTTGTACAGATTCTGCCTTGATGACAATAATTATTAGTTCGCAAAAAAATGCCTGCTTGTATAATACAGGCTATCATACATCATCCCTTTTTTTCCTCAGACAGCTGCTCTTTTTCTTTCCTCTGAATACATCCAGGCAGACTTCTGATAGCTGAGCCTGGATCCAGCTTTTGTTTTTCCTGTGGGGAAAGTCAGGAATGGAGGTGGAATCAATGACAAATGGATGCTGGAGAGTAATCCGAGTCCAGGGCTGGGGGAGGAAGGAAGAATTGTCAGCTATTTAAAAATAGAAAGAAAGAGATTTGCAGAGCAACTGCAGACAGTAGACACGTGGGCTGAGGATGGGGGCTGAGAGTGAAGGGGAGGAGGGAGGTCTATGCAGGATCAGAAGCTCAGGGGTGAGACAAGATAATAGGACGAATGTGGGGACTGGGGTGAGGAAGAGGATGCAGCCCTGTGGTCGGAAAAGCATGCACCAGTACATTTTGGGGGCTGACCAGACAGGAAAGAGCTGCGAAGAAAGGACCTGAGGGTCTGGTGGACAACAAGTTGAATATAAGCCAACAATATGCCCTTGGGGTAAAGGTGACCAACAGTATCCTGGGCTGCATTAGGAGGGGGAGTGTTGCCAGCAGGTCAAGGAAGCTGATCCTTCCCCTCTCCTCAGCACTGCTGAGGCCACACCTGAAATCCTGGGTCCAGTTTTGGACTCCCCAGCATCAAAGAGTGACTGAGGTACTGGAGAGAGTCAAGTGAAGTACCATGCGGATCGTTAAATGACAGGAGTATTGCTTATATAAGGAAAGGCTGAGAAACACGGGACCATTCATGCTTGGGAAGAGAAAGCTCAGAGAGGATTTCATCAATGTGTAGAAATACCTGAAGGACGGGTGCAAACAAGATGGAACCAGGCTCTTTTCAGTGGTGCACAGTGGCAGGACCAGAGACAATGGGCACAAACTGAAACACAGGAGGTTCTCTCTGAACGTCAGGAAACACTTTTTCACTGTGAAGGTGACCAAGCACTGGCAGAGGTTGCCCAGAGAGATTGTGGACTTTCCAAATCTGGCGATATTCAAAAGCTGTCTGGACATGGTCCTGAGCAACCTGCTGGGGGACCTTGCTTGAATGGGAGGTTGGACAAGATGAACTCCAGAGGTCCCTGCCAAGGTCACTTCTGTGAATCTTGGGAGGAAATTGACTCTAGGAGCAGAGTATTAGTACAGTTACAGCATGGAAGTTCAAATTTGGGGAACTTGAGATGGGAACACTTGAGAGTTTGTGCTGTAAACACTAAACTGTAACTCAGGAACTGGAAACTTAAGAATCAAGGTATTTTGGCAAAGAAAGACGAGAAATCCATTATGTTATTCCCATTTCTGTTTTGGGGACAGATGAACTAGATAACTGTCCACTTCTATTACACAACACTGAAAAGCACAGCATTTTGTACTTCTCTTTTGCAGCTGATACCACGGTATTTTTGTTACTTAACCCAGGTTTGTTAGAGAGGTCATTTGGTCCTACCATACCCCAACAACAGATTCACCTGCTTTCATACACACGCAAAGAGATATGCAATCCCTGCTCTTGCAATTATATACCACAGAGTTAAAAACACTGTGCACTGAAAGGAAACTTAAAATAATGCTCATTGCACTGACTGCAACACAGC
Source organism: Pachycephala philippinensis (assembly GCA_013397055.1). NCBI lineage: Eukaryota > Metazoa > Chordata > Aves > Passeriformes > Pachycephala > Pachycephala philippinensis. Next base: position 85,136 of record VWZT01002091.1, read on the forward strand.
AGCTTTAAAAACCAAACCAAACCAAACCAAACCAAACCAAACCAAACCAAACCAAACCAAACCAAACCAAACCAAACCAAACCGAACCAAACCGAACCAAACCAAACCAAACCAAACCAAACCAAACATCATTTGCTATTGCCGCCAGTAGCGATATATTTTTGAAAGCTTGCTTGCAGTAAATCTGACAGGAAAAAAAACCCAAATCCACAGCCTTTTTTTCCATTTTATCAATTTTTACCCAGACATATGATGAGTCTTCCAATGCCGATTTGCTGTTCTTACCCTTTTGAAGTTTTCCCTTGGCTTAATTTCCTTTTTCAACCTCCTGTTGCTTTAACTCACTTCAAGTATTATTTGTATGACAGATATATCTTATCTTCTTTGAGAGGCAGGGATTTATTAGCACAGCAGTTCCTTGTGATGGACAGTTGTGTAAATGGAACAAATGAATTCTTTCTAAGAACATCATGGGAGGGATATCAGTGAAAAAGGTCAATCACCAGGTTTCTTCTACTGGGAAACTTGTGCCTACATCTTCTGTGCTCTATTTCTCTCCATTTTTCTATTATTATTAATATTTTATTAATTCATTACTACGGCTTCTGAATTTTTCCAGAGAAATCAGTCTCCGATGGGCTGAATATTGCAGACATATAAAAGAAAAGGCTTAAGAAAGAATTCTTCCACCTGTTTATCTCTTTTCTCTCAGATTCTCACAGCCTTACAGAATTTTTTTTCATATGGTCAGGACATGGCAGTCTTTATAGCATCCCAAAAAGCCAGATGTCTTAAGCTTCCTCAATGCTGCATTTAACTTTCCTGAAATGTCGTCATAGCAGACTATGTCTACTGCAGGAAGTCAACCAAGCCTTGAAGCATAAAATACTGAGACCAAGACAGTCAGAGAAGAATAGGGATAGGTGGAACTGCATGGGGTGCAACCATAGTGAGATAACAGGATTCGCACATTCCCGTACATCAGGCCTCAATTCCTGAGCTTAGATGGTGGCCAGAGAATCTTAGTATTTTTAATAGAAACCAGTACAGCTCTTTCCCTTAAAGTGCTGAAGAAAAATTCAGGGAAGGTCTGAAGTCACTGAGGAGAACTAACTCTGGGAAGAATGGTTTGTCTTGCCTAAAGCAACATCCTAGACGTCTTAGTGATCTGCATGGAAAATAGCAGGAAAAACACATTGCAAGAGGAAAGAGGCACGAATAAATGCATCCAAAAATATGTTGGGGTTTTGTTGTTGTTTATTTTTTTCTCAGAGGACATAACTGCTGCAGTCGGGGCACAGTTATGACAGGTTTTGTTAAGAAGCCAACCTAGTTTTAGAAGTATGGAGTTCTTTCAACTTACCACCCAATAATTCATGTATCAGGCTTCAGATCTCACTGCCCTTTGTAGTGCTGCCAGACATACCTCAGAAGACAACTTAGGAGTAGCAAATAGCATGACAGATTTACAGAACTACTTGGTGAATTCTTGACTCACTGAGGTGAGGAAGCGGGGCCCAGTGGGGATGACATCCATGTAACTGTGGTACTGCTTCTGCAGCTCAAAGTGGTACTTCTCATACAGCTGCCTGTTGTCTTGGGGGGCACTACTCTTAATATTGGGGCAAGCTGAAGAAATACTGAGGGAAGATGATGAAAGCCCCTTATATTTGGGGAAAGGAGTGTGTTTGCAAGCGGTGGCTTTGTACTATTTAAAGGACTTGTCTGCAAAATAAAATGAAGCAGAGAGATGAAGGAAGAGTGAAATTATCTTTGTGAAGGGTAAAAATTCTCAGCTGTGGCTCTTTCATACTGAATTTCAGATTGCAGCCCAATCAGGAGAGTCTGATTTATTCTTAGCCTTTGAAGTAATACAGGCGGTAAATTAACAGTCTTACTTCAGGGAAAGCACACAAAGCCTCTGGAGCAAAACCACAAATGCAAGACAGTGCTCCATTACGGCTGCAGCCTGCCCCTCAGGTCTGCATGGGCTTTTTCAATCAGTGTTTTCCATCCTTGACTGCAGATTGGCAACAAGGAGTTCAGCTGCAGAACCGCATTTCACCCTTCTTGGTTCAAGTTCCTGGGGAACATGGCGCTGGAATAATTTGTGCAGATGTTTGAGAGAAGGATAAATGCAAAGTAAAATCTTCACATGGATTACAGAGTGCAGAGAATCAGTGAGTCCTGTAGAATTCTGAATATAGGTATACCTGTGGTGAATGCTGAATGTCTAGTTACAATGTATTCACCTGCTGCATATGATAGAGAGATAGTAAGAAGAGGTTTCTGTACGTGGACTTCACACTGAGATGTATTTTGATAACAACAAGGGTAGAGCAGATTCAGCTTTCAAAAATTAAAAGCATGACTAGGCACAAATCTAGGGCATGGGTCTGGATAGAAAGTCTCTGCAATTCACAGCAAACCCAAGATATTGAACTGTACTTCAAAGCTCGGCAAAGGGTTTGGATCTAGGGTTTATAGTCAAATATGGCATGAAAGCACAAGAAACAAAGGCAGTCTAAGGGGTGGGAGAAGCACCAGTGATTAAATAGGTCCTAGACTCTAAAGGGGCAGAATTATTATAATGTGCCTTTGGGGCATCCCTGCAACTTCAGGCAGTAATTGTCTCTATATCTATACTGCCTCTAGCACCTCAGCCAAACTGCACGTGTTCCCACCTTGGCTCTCCACTGAGTTGTCATGTTCATGGAAGATGTTTCAGAGAGTGATCTGAGTGAAGGAGATCATGGGCACTACTGGGCTGTGATGATGAGCAGGTTACAAGGGTAGAACAGATAATACGGTATATGAACTCTAGCAAATACTTTCAAGACAATTCTCTGCTGCCAGGGGAGCACCAGCTCTCTTTTTCTACACTGAAGTGGCTTTGGCTCGTAGTTGTGATTTCCACCATGACGTGCATCAAGCATATAGTGACAAGTGGACCAGCAGTACAGGCTGCACTTTTGAAGGTATTCACAGAAAGAACTGAGTGCCTCAGTAAGCTTCTAAAAAGGTGAAACCAAGGATCTGATATTCCTGAATGCATTCACTTGACGTGTGTCACTGAAGAAAGGAGTTTAAAAAAAAAAGTCTCAGAAATATAAACCAAGAACAGAATTAGAAATAGATCAAATGTCTTGGTCAGGACTGCTATTTAAGATCTCAAAGTGCAAATTCCCACCTTTCTTAATACCCCAAAGAATAAACTCTATGAAAAACAGTACTTTTTTGGTTTGAGACCATGAAAAATCAGTACTGATCAGTCTCTACAGCTGAGTTAATGGTTCACATATTTAAAACCAATAGTACAGTGGATGAAATAAGTGATTTGTACTAACAAAGAACTGACATACAGAAGCCTACCTGTTCCTTGCATCTGTGGTTATCAGGAGAAGTAGAGAAATATATCTGCCCTGGGAGGTTGAAAAGTATGGAATCAGCACAGGGCTAATTATACCAGCGTTGGTCTGTGCATACCGAGGCTTTTGGCAATGGCGTTCATGGAATACAATGAAATGTACTATACAGTACCTGGTGAAGTAGGAACAATAGTCAATGTCTGCACCCAACATGGTGATTTGGAAACCCCAGGAACAGCAAAAAAGGTCAGGATACAAAAACTTCAAGGTCAAATTATCAGATCAGCCATGTTTAAAAAGATGTAATAATTAACAATAAATGACATAACTAAAAATAATATTACTAATAATTGAACGCTTAATTAAGGAGAGTGAATGTGTGTATTTTTGGTCGCGTGAGTTCCACTGGTTGTGCACAGAAAACTGGTTTAGAATAAGTCATGTCTACATATGCTGTCTAACAAGAGTTTTGCTGTAGCCATTTCCTTTAGAACATGAAGAGAGCATATTTAGCACTCTGCATGTCAGTCACAGTGTGGCCCTGGTAGATGCCATACATGGTTAAAGAACATGTCTTTATGAAAAAAAAATGAAAAAAAAATGAAAAAAATGCATTCTCTAGAAAAGCAAATTAAGATTCACTGGATAACCATTCACATTTCTTCTTGCTGACATTGGGATAAGACAGTGTTGAAGATTACTTCAGCTTAAGAAAACAAATTTTGGAAGCTGTAATTTAGTAGTAGGGTTGGCCAGAAAACAATTTTAAACAAAAAATAGTTCTTGACATCTGTTTCAAAAAACCCTGCAATACTAGATTTTCATGAAGAAGCTATATGTGCAGAAAGTAACCAAAGTAATGAGGTACTTTAAGGATATATGCTGGCTGACTTTTGAATTTTTCTTTCTGGCTCTTATTGCTTGTATTTGATTAAAATATTTATTGGACCAGAGAGAAGATGAAACACTAATTAAGTGTCTTTGTTTGTATCTAGGAAGCCACTGGAGCAGATAATGACAGAAAATACTTCATTAAAAATATACTTATTTTTCCAATTAATAGCTTAGCACCAACTCCAATCAAATAGAAACATGAAATTACCAACTGTGATAAGTGAAAAATTACTTAAATATCAATAATAGGAAGTCTGACCAGAAAATTTTAAGCTGTGTTTGAAAATCATTGTTAGCAACAATGACATGGAGAACAGCCCCAAAATATTTATTGTGTTTAATATTGTTTCATTCCTAGTGTATATACACACATGGACATCTGGTTATTTGCCGAAGTAAACATCTGTTTATTTAATTTTCATATATCCTATTGTATTCATGGAGTCTAACATTCAAGGAGTTTAACAATTCAGGCATTCAAATGCAATCAAAATCTCCATTTGGTTTTTAAGAGACAGAGGGAGTTCTGTTAAGAATTTTAAACTGGCAAAACCTGTCTATCACATTATAATTGGCTCTAATTAATACTGCCAGAAACCTCAGCTATAAAAATCTTTACCAAACACTGAGTCACACTTAAACTGGTTCAAAATCCTTCTCTTGCCCAAGCAAACATTAGAGAAAATCAGTTCCAATGTGTTCCTTAAAACTGAGTGCTGGTTGATGATTGTAACTGAAGACAAACATATCAGCATAGAAGAAGTAATTTTGTTGAAATGTGGAATATGACATATTTTCCTAAGTGGTCAAGAGAGATGTGAAATTCAGTAAATTTTATTGCATGTGTAATATATATATATATATGTTTAGCCTGAATAGAAGAGTTAAACCCCATTTTTTAAAATATGGAAAATGGGCCACAAGGAACAGTGCCTATGGAATAAGTCTACATTACAGGCTGTGAGACAATTCAACCAACCCCGAGGCACATGAAAACAATGGTGGAAAACAAAAAACATGTAAAAAAATTGACTCATCACACAAAGAAATACAGAAACTTTATCAAGTCAGAGGCATATGGTGCCCCTGTCTAAAGACAGTTCCAAAAGAAACAGAAACATGCTGGAGGCTGGAGACGTACTCTTAGTGGTGGGGAGAAACAACTCAACACAAAACAGGGGTACCTACACCTGTCAGAGTCGTGGCCTGTGGCAGGCAGGCACTGGGGGAAGAAGTGTCTGACTCTTGTGGAAGAAATCTTTGGTTCAAAATAGGTGAGATTGGTATCCTTGCACCTACTGCCACTGTTCCTGGTGCCTCTGCTGCCACTGGTATTTATTCTCTTGACCACTGTAGACAGACTTACAGAGTAAAACACTCTCCTTCTTGTTCCCTTTAAATGATACAAAGAAAGGGTATCTCAGATACAATCCCTTGAAACCTGAGGGAATCAAAATAAGCCAAAATATGTTAAAAATACAGAGTGTAAAAGAGTCCATTGCATAAACTGGGAAAAATACACAGGCACCATTGAAAAATCTCCCTTTTGCTATAGGGGTGTTGGGGGTTTTTTAGTGAAATCTTTAAAAATTTGTCTTTTCTAGCTTTTCCACATATGCTTACTGCAATTCTATATTCTATTCAAAGTTCTCTTTTTGCATTATATTACACTGGCACTTCATGTAATATACATGTATTACATACACACACACACACTCACAAATTGTGAGGTCAAAGCAATCAAAATGCCAGAAAATACTGGTTTGGGTCTTTGGAATATATGATATATCTTCTGGCTCCCTGTGCTCAGGAAGACACAGTTACCATCACTGACAGCCCAAGTAATTTGTCAAAGCAGTATTAAACCAGTTGAGGGTCTGACAGCGAAATTTCAAAATCAGCCGATTCTCTCAGAAAACATCAGGTTGTGTCCAAAATGTGTGTGCCTTACACCTGTTTGTCCTGCTCAGAAGAACACTGCAGAGTGGTGGTAAACAACTGCCTTTGATCTAGGTCTCATCCATTAGGTGCTGTAGTTTTGGATGTGGTACAACCATTCTTGGAGCTAGAGGCTAAAGAATATACCTGTTATGCTACAAATGGTGCTGTAAATGTCTGTTTGTTTTTTTTCAAAATCTCTGGCCAGAGAAGTGAGATTCCCATTTGCCTTCTCCCAGAGCAGTGTGCTGTACACTGGGAACCAGATGGCCTCATGAAGTAGAGTCCTGCTATCTGCCATGGTATTGCCCATGAAACCTTACCAACCATATCTGTGGAGAACTTTTTCACTATGCTGATGACGTACTTACTGAAGGAACAAACCCAGAAGAGAAACTAAGCAAAGGACAACAGCTGGTCATTGACTTCTTCAGTTAAAATTCCCTGACTTTAGACTGTTCCGCTTGAGATAGATAGACCAAAATCCCATTTTAGGTGACTCAAGATTAAAGTAGGGCCAATATTCCACTAAACGTGGATTACTTGATAATATATTACTCTATTTCGTAATATTATTACTCTTGCCAACCATTTCTGTCTTTCTCACTTTATTCAATCCATGATATTTGTCTTCCTTGATAGACCAAAAAGAAACTTGGATCCTAAAGAGAAAATAGATTTCCTGTTAAATTCTGTCACATTTATTGATTCTCTATTACCAGCTGTGTGACAGCGGTTTTTCATCCCTTTCAAAGACACAGGTAATAATCACAGAATTTATTCTACCACAGCTGTTTCCAGTCACAAAAGAATGGAATTGTAGCATCCCTTATCTTGGGGATAAAAAGAGTTATCAAAAATCTTGTGTCTGTACGGAAAACAGGTAGGCATTACACACCCATGTAGCAGATCCAAAAAAGTGATGGATGAGTATCAAATTCATTTTCAGGAGCATGGCATAGGTTCTTTGGAGGAAACCAGATATTTCTGCATTGTTAATACTTTGGTAAAATTGTCTGCTTTTCCTCAAAGTCATGAGGGGAAGAAATGAATGCTGTTACAATCTGAAAGCAAGTTTTCTGTTTGAAGTCTCTTGATTCTGGGGCCTAAGGGGTAAGTAATAAGTTTGTAATATTTCAGTTTTAAGTTGTGTTTGTTCTAGCCAGTCAGGTCCTCTGTCTCTGTTTAGTTTTTTCTCTGGTTCCTTTCCCAATAATCAGTGTGTGACTGGGAATATTCAGTATTGTTAGATTGTTTGTTAGTTAAGGATAGGTTTTGGTTGCTAACTCTTCTCTGTTTGACTACAACATGGGTGGTTCTCAGTGATGTCTTTTCTCAGGTGAGCCTGACAACTTCTAATAGTTCTGAGCAGCTGCTTTTATCTCTAGAATATCTGTACACATTAACTGCCCTCAGAGCCAGAGTGTGCTAGGTGGTTACACTCAAAATCTTGTTCAGAGGAGAAAGGTACACAAACTAGGGTAGAGATAGGAATGTATTTTTAGACCAATTAATGTTTCACTGGCTATTTTTATATGTTTCCTTATCGTAGGTCACAGTCTTGTTACTTCTTCCAAGCTAAACACTGAAAATTAAATGCAGCCCTCCCCCAGCCCCCTTACCCCAGAGGGGGCACTTTGTCCTGCAGTGACTATGCAGCAGGGCCAGCCCCCAGCCCTCTGCACTCCCAGGCTGAAGCCAGCCTAGGAAGGCAGCAGGCATGTGGCCATCAGGCAACTGATGCCACAGCTAACACCAGCTAAAATCAAAAAAGGCCTGACCAGATAAATGAAGAGACTGCAGTGAGAGGTCAGATGTAAAGCCTATGATGTTTTACAACTAAAGGATAAAACAGTATTTATGAGGCTACTTATTTTTAGTGCCATCATGGTCATGGAGGTAGGTGAGGAAGAGAAGTAGAGATGATGGTCTACATTCTTACAGATTTTGTCTTCCTGTAAGTTGCTTCTATTTCTACAGAGGAGGAAGCTCCTCAGAAGTGTGAATAACCCAAATGTTACTTCTCAAACAATAAAATGTCAATCTTGACATCTTTCAATGTCTACTTGAGATTATGGCACTTAGTGGAAAGGAGATCTGTGATCTTTGCTAGTTAGGAAAAATGCAAGCGCAAGGGCAGGAGATAAAAAAAGCAATGAAATAAAAAGCAAAATCTTTGTGTAGAAAAACAACTATTTGCTGTAAATTATGAAAAGGGAGTCCTTATAGTGCTTTTAAAGTTCTTTTGTCCTATAAGCATTTCAGCCAATGAGTGAAAAGAGTAAGAAGAGTGAGAATTTGAAATGGGCAGGCCTAGCTCACACACCTTTATTAAATACTAGGTGTATCTGAGCCTGTCTGATCAATGCTGAATCAGATCCACTGAAAGGAAAGGAAGAAATGGGACTCATACCATGGTGACTCCTCTTCTTTCCACGTTCAGCAAAAAGGCCAAGGTGCTCTTATGAGAGTGCTCAAAAAACAAAGTATATGTGTATCATGAGGACATACATTTGAACAAAGATAAAAGGAAAATCCAAGAAGGTACTAAAGTGAAAACTGCCATTCAAAAAATTCTAACCTCAGCATACACAAAGCTTTCTTTGAAAAGTGTGTCCAAATCTTTATTTCAGAGATTCAGTCTTGAAACAGTGCCCTAAAGTCTTGTAAAGTAGTGGTAAGTTAAAAATGCTCTTGAGTGAAAACAATACAAAACTGGTCTATGAACTCTGGGAGAAGAAGAGAAGGATTTTTAAAATGTTTATCTCCAAATCTGTGCTTGAAATGGACTTTAGAAGGTTGTTGGGCATGCAGCTATCTCTGGGCCTCTGTATGTAAAGGGTAAAAAGCACTGACTAAACAAAACAAGCTTTTTGAATACTGCATGTTGATAGCTCCATATACAGTGTCAGAAAGTTAGTCATCATCCCTGGAGCATGCAATTAAAGTGACAAGATCAAACTTGATTAAAACAGCATTCTTGGTGCAAAGAAAAATAATGCCATTTTTATAGTAGATTAAATATTCCAACTATGTTTACCTAAATTTCCTTAGGAAGGGGGAGAGAGAGGCGCTGGAAGCAACAAATGAAAATTGCAAACATGTAGGAAATTTTAAGTAAGGTTTAGTTAGAGACTGAAGAGTCTGGTTTCATTTCTTGGGTATTTAAAAGATATGCATATTAGTATAAGTGAAGTAATTTAAAAAATAAGTGTGAGACTTAATGCTGGAAAAAACAATTTCATAAGGAGCGATGTGCATTTGTTTATGTAAATGTAATATATTTGTGTGTTTGTGTGTGTGTGCACACAAAGGCCTTTAACCTTGTAAATTAATTAAAGTTAATGGAGAATCAGGGGTATGGAGGTAATTAGTATAGATAAATTAATTCATGAGTTCTGTATCAACCCTGAAGCTTAAAAACTAGAGCAGCCTGATGTAATCAATCCCAGTTGCAAGGTAAAATTTTATATAAATTACAGAGATCCAGTAAGAAACCCATGCAGATACTGATGGTTCACTGTTACCCAGCAGAAGGCATGATGCTCAATTAAAGAGACACAGCTAGTGGCCCAAATGGCTAATGAGAAAAGTTGGCATCACTGAAAACTTGTCCAGCCTGCCTTGTGAGTAGAGCTGCACACACTCTGAGACAGAGTCCTTTGTTCCTAGACCTTGCTTTAGGACAGCTGACTCCAGTGATGTGCCACCTATTCATTATGCACAGGAATGAGGTCACAGGACCCAGGGAAGTGCTCAGAACTGGAACTCTTATGAAGAGGGCATGTGGCATCTTCTCAAGGTGTTAGTTTTGTCTACTGCTGATGGAGTTCCAGCTGTGAGACTTCAATTTGTTCTGAGGCAACCCTAAACATCTTCCTGAACTGGGAACTTAGGATGAACAGCACTCTAGCTATCTGCCTGTCTTCTGGATCCTTGTAGGACTTCAGCAGGAGCAAGATGCACAAAGACTGTGGGTATGAAACTGTTCTGAGTCCAGAGACTGCCCCACCTCCTTCTGCATTTCTTACTTAGAACTCTACATGCACAGTGGGGCTGTCCAGACGTGATTCTTCTCCTGCTTCCCTCAGGAGGCTGGGAAGAAGCCAGGAAGATTCTCAGATATGTTGTTTTCCCTGTGGGACAGCCATGTCCCAAAATATAATAACACAATTCATCAATTCCAGTACTCTTGGGCCTGCAAAATACTTGGAATGTTTGCCATTGAAAATGTGATCGTGCATAAACATGTGGAGCTTGTTAATAACAAGAAGGAAAGTAAGTAAAATAGGCACTGTATTTTGCTGAGTTTTAAAGAATATACATTGTAACATTCTAAGATGAAATGTAAATGTTATTTTTAAACCTATTATTCCACAGTGTAACATAGAGATTTCTGCTAAAGAATGTTAGGTTTTCTAAGAGCTTGTTTGAAAATTATTCATAGTATTCAGATTCCAGTTATGCTTTATACAATCTGTAATGCATTCCCATCTCTCAATACAATTTACAATATTTAACTGAGAAAATCTATGGCTATACTCTTTGAAGGTTACTGAGACCTATTAATACCTATTTATAATTGCATTTTACATGCAACTTCCTTGAGGTTTAATTTCCAGTGTACTGCTTCAAACACTTAATCTGAAAGTAAGCAAAAAAAAAAATTAATAAAACACTGCTTTGGTATTCCCTTATTCTCTCTGATTCATAGACACTTTTAAAATTGAACTAAATAAGTAAAGCTGATAATATAAACACATTTCAGCACCTGGACTTTCATTATTTTTATTTTATTCCTTTTTTTCCCACTTGCTAGCTCTGGGACATAGGAGCTAAACCATCAGTAAGCAAAGTCTGTGTGTGTTTGGTTTTGCCAGCCTGAATTTTCACACTGTAGGCAGATGAAAATACTCTTGGAAATACTGGTGTGCAATACAAGTAGATATCCTATCTATTTTGAAATTTGACCCCATAAGGAAAGGAAAGAGCAGGTGGCACAGAATGGAATTAATGATATCAGTTATAACAAGAAGCATTAAATAAGATCCCTTGGATAGAGTTATTAGCACCTGTCACCTCGTGGGTCTGTGAAAGTGGATCTGTTTTCTGTTAGACCTATTAATCATTGTAAACTTCTTTAGGCACAGTTACTAAAAGGGAAATGTTAATATCCAGCAATTAAACTGATATGGAGACTCGTCAGCTTTATACTCGACAAGTGTTCTTGTAAGATCACAGACTTCATAGCAGGGAGTTACAGATCTCTGTTGTATGATAACTGTTAAATATACAGTAGGAATTTTCTGCTTGGGGTCTTTGAGTTCTGAGTTATGCCCTCAGTCTCTTGGGTCCCTACAAAAGCCACTTGGTCTCATATTTTCACGGTAGGTCACAAAACAGCATTCTGCAAAGACAGCCAGACTAAGTCTGATCAACTGGTCTGTATGGAGCTATCTGTCAAGTTCTGCACTACCACCATCTCTTTTTTTTGCCTGCTTCTGCATAACATTGAATTCCTTCCTTTTCCTACTTATTTAGGAACTTGTTCACATAGTCACAATACAAAATCTCTCATTTCATAAGTGATTTCCCTGGCAAAAAAATTAATTTTTATGGTATGTGTCAGTAATCCACTTAATTAAATTTATCAAGATGGAATCCCAGAGTGGCTCAAAGTCATCAAAACTTATGTTGTTATGGCACTGTCCTGCCTCAGAAATCATATCAGTAGGGAGTGATCAAGAAACTAATTTATCTGAGCAGTGATTCTCTTCAGTTTTGTCTTGTGGAGGTTTTTCTGTGGTGGGAAGTAAAGGATACCATTTCATGTAGAGATTATTTAATGGAAAATGAACTACCTGCTGCAAGTAAGTTTCTCAGTGATAAACCTCCATGGAGAAAGTCATGCCTGGAAGGACTTAATGCTAACATTAGCTGTGTTTGAGCTCAGAAATAATACTTCCTTAAGGAAATGACAGCCTAGATATTAGCAATAACTAAGGATATTTAATTAAGCTGATAGCTGTTTCAGAGAAGAAATCTGGTTTAGGTGACAGAGGGGCTTAGATGGTGCTGACGGTCAGTTGTATACAAAGTTGGGGAAAAAACTGATTTTCTGATAGATATGTGAGTGATCTGTAACAGGTCAGTGCTGGAAAAAAAGGGTTGCTAGCCTTGAAGCAGCATATTGCATTCTTCAAAAGGTTAAAAAATAGCAAACGTTCTATGCTATGAGTAGCTTTACTCAACAGTTGTTCAAAACTAACAGAAAATTTAATCTCTGCTCTTCTCAATTTACTTTAACAATGAAATCTGAGACCTCATTTTTTTTCCTGAATGAAGAAATTACATTACATGTATCTTCTTCCTTTTATCGATTTCTTGCCAAGAATTGGGCTGAGAGAGGTAACACACATCTTTGAGGACTGGGATATTTGTAGAGTCCCTTTGTTCTGAAAGAATCCTGTCAAACAATTGCTACAGTGGTAGAATATGTCCAGAGCTATTCAATAGAATACGTTCTGCTACCAGAAAGCTGAACATGGCCTCTGAGTGCTCCTGCTTCAGCATTACTGTCTGCAAAAATAAACATGTATTGAGTTTTCAATGTTTTGAACCGAAGGCTTCTGGCAGACATTAAGAGAGTCAAGTCAGCAGAGAAGAGATGTCAAACAGTCCTGTATTAATTGTACATTGTCAGGTTTGTGGAGTTCAGTATTGAGGGTGCTGTGACTGCCTGATTACTTATACACTGTGCTGATTGGCAACAATACACAAAACACCTTCTAGGGCGTAGAGATGTATTTATTTGAGTATTTATACTCCTGCAGCCTCAGGTTCAAAAATAGGGCTAGTCCACCAACAGCTTTGCAGAAATTAAATAAGCTTGCAGTTTGGCTGGTATGAAACACCTGGAAAGTAGCCCTGATGACAGTCAGAGAGCACTTGCAACACAGTCTTACAGCTAAAATATATATAAAAAATAACATAACAGGATCTGCAAAGATAATTCACACACACACATAAACCAGGGTTTAAATGGTTCTTGTTAAGAGAGCACTTCACTTAATTTGTCATGAGTGTATGCTAGTTCCTAAGGATTCAAAAAGTTGACTTCAACTGGTTACTTTACCTAGCAAGAAATTCTCACTCAGAATTTCCTGAAATGAGCTCAGATTAACATCTTATTACATCAAATGAAAACTGAGCCAGAAATCCAGCTGTCAGCCTCAATAAGCAGGGTGCTCACAAACTTGAGAAGTCATCAAATCTTTTCTGTCATGATCACACAGAGCAAGAAGAGAAAATCCTGAGGTGAGCCAGTAGTCCTGTGGCACAATGCTGCACCAGAAACTGACAACATAAATGCATAGCGTGCAGGGTTTTTTTGGAACCAGAGTGTGATAAAATATCTGTGTAAAAGCAAATGAGTAACCAGAATATGGGCACCCTGTTTTGCAAGACAGAAAGTTTACTAGCATAGGACTTGTTTAGTTTACAAATCTAGGAACCGCCAAAGTTTTGCCTCGTAGCTGATTGGCTTACATCAGTTGAGGAAAAATTATGATGATATGATTTAGTTTTATATAAAATCTGCTTCCACTGTGAAATATCATAGAGTCATAAAGTGGTTTGGGGTTGAAGAGACTTTTAAAAGTCCAGTCCCCTGCAATGATCAGGGATATCTTTCAACTATCTCAGGCTGCTCAGAGCCCTGTCCAACCCGACCTTGATAGCTTCAGGGATAGAGCACCTACCACTTCACCTTCATTGTAAAAAAATTTCTTCATATGTACTCTGAATCATCCCTCTTCCAGTTTACAACCATTATTCCTTGTTTGATTGCTACAGGCACCTGCCCCCATCTTTCTTATAAACTCCCTGTAAGTATGGAAAAGAGGAAAGAAGGTCTCCCCAGAATGTATGCTTTGCCTTTATGTCTCTATTGACCCAATAAAGTGTGAAGAGATATAGAAATCTTGAGTATCCCATTGATTAAATTTTGCAGGTACGAGTACCTGGGGCTCGAGAGTTGGCAAAACCCATTAAATCAATGCAATCTGTTCTGCAAGGCTGCTACTTTGGATACTCCTATTGATCTAGTAAGATTTCCATTGTGCAATGCAACAACTGTTTGCCATGGGAGCACAGCAGAGTCCTCTGAGCAGGCTGGTAATGGTCTGGCTCTAATTCTCCTACCCACGTTCCCAGGAATCCCCACGGATATAGGAACTGACTTCCACCAGTCCCTGTCCTGCCTGCCCATGTGACAAGAA
>VWZT01002092.1:10153-29595 GCA_013397055.1 Pachycephala philippinensis
CCCCTCCGGCTCAGGGACCGGAAAAGAAGAGAGTGACTTCCCCCACGCCAGATTTTATATGCAAAATCGTGAGAAGCGATTGGTCTAAAACCCTGTCCATCAACTCAGTCTCTTCAAACCACCACACCTCTCCAGGCTGCTCTCCAAGGACACCCAGCCCATCCTAGGCCCAAAATATGTGTAAACCAGCATCTTGAGAAGGGGGGCAAGCTGAGGGGAAATTACATCATTAACTAAAGTCTAACTGGTGAAATTGAGTTGATATGCAAATGGACCAAAGCTATAAAAGTGTGAAGAACTCGTGACTCGGGGTCCATCTTGGGTGCAGCCTTTGGCCTGCCCAGGGTGTGCCTCTGAAGGCCTTTCAAATAAATATCTACCTTTATTCCCTTTCTCCTGTCCAGTCTCTGTTTCTAGGTTGTCCCCTTTAGGCACCACCAGCAGCAGCTCCCAGTGCTCCTGTCACAGCACCAGGCAGAGCCCCCAGCTGGGATCATCCTACCTCCATTATCCATAGGGACAGAAATCTCCTGATCAAAATGCCCAGGTGATGCCAGCAAGTGGACTGAAATATATTCTGTATAGGAAAGCAAAATAAAAGCCAATAGGGCATTACCAAGCTGACTGGGGAGAAATTCCTTCCATGCGCCACACCTGGCAACTGATTAGGGTTTGTTAAAATTTACCAATACAATTTATTTGTACATACACTCCCTTCTAAAAATTCTCTGGAATGCTCTACAGAACAGACTTTATGGAGTTTCTTCTGCTCCCAGGGAGATTTTGTTTTTTCAAAGTTGCGGACAGGCTTACTAGAGAGACTACAATTTAGAGTCAGACTGTTCTGAAGGGTTACTGTATGAGTATTTAATATGTATAAGACAAACATTTATTTAAAGTATCTATTTTCTTCCCCTAGTACAGAATGGGTTGGGTTTTTTGTTCTTTTCTAACGTCAGCATGTGGCTCTATTAATCTCATTTTAACATTTTCATCTTCTCTGGTTCCAATTCCTACATCACTGCAAGACTGCATCTCATCACACACATCTAATGCATCATTTTAGTTTGAGTCATTAATCTTTGCTTCCCATTCAAAAGATAAGCCATGTTTAATAGCTATATCATATAATCTGCATCAAGGTTCTGGAAGAACTATTTTGCAAACTTCAGGAAAACATTGTAGCTCTACCAAGTTTAATTACACATCCAAACATCATTTTTAAGAGGCCAAAAGTTCTCTCTGCAACAGCAAGAGCTAGTAATAAATTTTAAATAATTTCTGCTTGAGTCTTGGGAGAAGTAAAAGAACACGATCAGTTCCCTCACGTCCCTCTCCCCCAGGCTAGTTAATGTTATCTTTATACAACAAAGATAAGGATACAGTTTTAAAAAGACGTTAGCATTGATAAATATTTAGTAACCCAAAAGCACCCTCTCTGAAGAGGCAGAACACTTACAGAAGATTAGATTGCCAAGAGAATAAATGAGTCCTAGGCTGATATTGCACACCCTGAGACAGGATTTAACCTGTGACAAGCATCGTGGCTTCAGACATTTCTCCAGCTGCCACCACTTGCTCATTCCATAATTAGTGACAGCACAGCCTAAGCACTGCCAAGCACACAAAGGACACGAAGGCATAACACCAAAATCGTGTTACTTTCATACATTGACATATTTGATAACTTTGCTTTAAATCTTCATAAATGTTTTCTAAAGTGCTCCAACAACACTGGTTCTCTTCCACCCGATGTTTTAGCTGATCACTGCACACAAACACCACGGCACCAACCACATTCCAGATTTCTCCAAACAAACTTAAAGCACAGGAAGTGACCCAGAGCTCTTTGCTTCTCCTCTTGACTCACAAGACCGCTGTGATGCAACTGGTGCCTAAAATGAGCTCGTAGAGACTGAAGAAGAGACTTGCAGTGAAGATTTCATCATAGCTACTGCAATAAGGTATTTTTTGTCCTTCATTCCTGCTCGACCTGTTCTCTATGAGAAGGAGGTGGTGGCACTCTTTAGAATGATCATCCAGCCTTTCAGCAAAAATATGTCACACATTGGACTTAAAATAAGGGTAACATAGGACAAGTTAAAGGAGTGAACCAACTGGTCAACCAGTTCTTATCTGAGGGAACACATCTAATTATATTCAAAAGACTTCATTAAATTTTGAAAGGAACTCTTTGCTTCTTAATTTTAGTGGAATAAGAACTATAAATAGAATCATTCACTAAATTAATAGTGCAGGCTCCTTGCAAGAAGAGGATAATATGAGAGCTCATCTTAGTACTTCACAACTAGGGTTTCAGATAAAGAGCAGATTTCAAAAATGCCTCATTTCTTGAAGTAAAATGGAGAGAGAAATTGGAGAACTGATGATTCTAGCTAGCTGTGAGTGACCACTGAGGCCTCTTAGAGCAGTACCATTTCAAGAAAGTGTTAAATGTTCTGTATGAACAGTAAACACATATAATATAAATCAAAACTAAGAAACACAGCTCTTCAAAGTTCATTGGAACTCCCATAAGTATAAGCAAGTGATCAGCTTCAGGAAATTGTTATGTTAAATAAAGTCATGTTCCAAGCCAAAAAGCTGCTTCTCTGATTCCTGAATTCATAAGCCCAAGATATTTTCACAGCTTTTATTTAATGAATGTTCTTCAACATATAGTTAGACCTAAAGGCTCAAAAATAAGAAGGCAAATAAAAAGCAATAAAAATTCTTTGGTTTTGTTTAAATCTCATTAAGTTTTAAGCCAACCATATGAGCTGGAGAAGTAAATAGTGAGTTTTGACCTCCTGAGGTTCCTAAGAGCAAAACAGCTTCTAGGAAGAAAGCTAGAAACACAATAATACACAAATGTATTTAGGTGGTCTGCTCCTTTAGTCTTTCCCATTGGCAGTAAATTTAATAAAGATCTTTATTGTCAGCAACTGAAACATTTCAATTCAGGAAGACCTCAATTCCACCCCTTCAGTCCTTTCCTTTATCTAATCAGACACTGTATAAACACTATTGCATTCTCCACAGCCAGGTGGGTCCCTGTGTATGGGCTAGTTTTGATTTCTCCTTAGGACTGGATTCACAGTGCCTCGGTACACTGTTTTTCTGATATTTTTGTTCCTAGCTTCCTCTCTCAAGTCTTTCTTCATCTCCTGATGCCAGCAGTACCTGCACTCAAAATCTTCTCGCTGGAAATATCTGCAAAATTTCATTGTGAAAAAAGTGACTCTTTTCCCCGTAAAAATCTGTGTTTTCAACAAACACCATCATCTTTTTTCATGATTTTACCAGTCCATTAAAGTCAGATTGAATTCACTGATCTTAACTCCTGCATCCTAAACCCTCGAGCTCCAGACACTAATGTTATCCCAAAACACCAGATCAGCTCTTGCTGCAAACCCACCCACATTGTTTATCTCAGTGTGGTTTTTATACAGCAGAGCATTCAGCAGCTCAGCAGCATTAAGACCATGTCAATTCCAGAATTATCTCGCAAAGCAGGGATTTCACAGATAAAAGCAGGCATGCCTTTGGTGCCAGGTATAGAAAAGCACGAGTGTAGATTCAAACATGGATACTACAATGAAGTGTAGAAATCTCATGTTGATCTGCTTGATTTTCCTACATCCACACTCTGCTCAGTGCTTACATGGTGCAGGGCAGCTCACAGGAACCACAGCTGACAGAGCCCTGACTTCTCTGGACACTGCCCTGTGTCCCCTCAACACCCCCGAGTGCTCCCTGGAGCTCACTGAGTGACTTCTTACTGCAAACTGCCACTTACAGAGAAGTTCTGAGCTCTTAAGGAAACGTGATGAAACACATCCATATGATGGATTAGATGATCCAAGACAGGGAGAGGAAAACAAGGTATCTCATTAATACTCTGCACTGTGGTGCTGTCTGTGTTCTGCTGCTGTTTAATACAGTGAAGAGTACTTAATACATTATGCTAAAAAGCCTCAGGCCTCTGGAAGATTCATTCTGTGGAACAAACAAAATCCTATTAAATGCATTTGTGGTGGTAATCCCCCTATATTATAGTAAAATAATCTGTGGAAAAATCTGAGTGCTGATTATGAGCAAGGCATCCAAAATGAGCTACGGGACAAAATAAAGAGCTGGAATTTCTGTGTTTAAAGAGTTTTATACCAAGGACCTCAGCTTTATCAGCAGGTATCACAAAAAAACAAAAAAACAAAAAAACAACAAAAAAAAAACCAAAAAAACAAACAAAAAAAAAAAACAAAACAAAAAAACAAAAAAACAACCTTCCAAATTTATACCTTAGGGAAGAATACATGCCATCAATTCATAAAGAAATCATATGAGAAAGGAACTGGGTGGAAAAGGAAAAGAAGTCATATGGGATACAGTGGCTGAGAAACTTTCTAGGCTTAGAAGATGCTGAAGTTTTTAAGAAAACACAGCTTATTTTCTCTAAATTAATTTATCCCAAATTACTGGAGTGCATTGCATCAATACAAACATTATTCCATTCTGTTCTGACACCTCCTGCCAGCAGTTGACTTTCCATTTAGTAAAAGTCTTGGAAAAAACATAGCTAGAATCAAACTCAAGTGTCTCTATCCTGCAACAAATCTGGCTTCTTTTAGAATTCCAATGTGCAGCTTTCCAGCTCTTATCCACAGTGAATAACTTTCCTCAGTCATTAAAAAATACTTTTTCTAAGCTGTTTCAATGTGAATTGCTCAGCTCAGAAACACTGGAGAAGATTTTATTTTATGCCTTGGGATAAAGCTTTCACTAGTCAGGCATTATAACAACCCCTTAATAATTCCATGCTGATCTTGAGCATTTCAAGCCTATTCCCTCTGTTACTGAAGACTTGTTTAGAAGTACAGCTGAGATTCACTTGATCCCAGTTACAGAGATGCTGCAAGCACATAACTGTAAAACTGCAAGACCACACAGTTCCTTTTCCCTCTCCGTTTTCTTCCTCAACAATCTCACGCTTAAAAATATTATTATTTGACACCAAATAACTCTTAACACCTGTGAATGGAATGCTTGAAATCTGCAGAAAATGGTGTATTTACAGTTAACACATCCCTCAGCTGAAAGGGCTTCTCCAGCTATTCCAATATCCTTTGTGCTGTGTGTTTACCTTGCAATAAGCACTTGGCTCACATACAGCTGGGAATAAGTGTTTTATTAATGGGAGTTCCAATGTGAATTTACTAACAGTCCACACAAAGCTAAATTATAATGAATTACAAAGACAAACAACATATTGGGCTTTCCATTCATTTGTACTGCAGCGAGTACAAGTCTGCTGGTTTCTAATGAGATAAATCATGATAGCCTCAATAAGGGAAAGAACAACTCCCCGTAACAATTGCCAAAACAAACACATCACAAGGATCCCAGCAGTTCCTTCTACTACTACAAACTATAAAACAAAACAATCAACCTAAGGCCAAAGTTTGGCTGCTGAAACTTGATTACTTCAGGGCACTTAAATCTCAACGTGCAGGTCATTTGATCAAGGTCACACTTTTTACACAGGAAGAGATTAACTCTGATATTGCCTGGATCTATGTGCTAGGCACGCTGAAGAATTCTGTATACACACTCAATTACTGTTAAAATCATGACTGTATTTTTGTATGATATACAAAATTAGTGTTGCTTTTTGTAAGGTGAGGTTCTCACAAGAGATCAAGAAAGCCAGAATAGAGTTGCCCACTGGTTGTTGCAGCTTCAAATCCCTTCATGATTTATTTCCAGAATGTGTTTAAACATATCCCAGCATATTATTTTTAGCACTGCCAAGCACAAAGATTTAAAAAAAAAAAAATCTAATTCAGTGTCCTGCAAAAATCACAATACTGCCTTAAAAGCCATGAAACTTTGTTTGAAGAAAAGCTGTAAAGTTTCTTCCATGCCTCCTATTTTTCTGATGCTATTAGGTGTCCTTGCTTCAGATTTTCAAGGCTTTCTCCAACAATGGTAAGAAACAATTTCACTGAAAATGAAAGCCAAGATTCTCATGAACTCTGTTGACTACAGAAAACAAAGTGTGAAGAGAAGTATCACAGAACCATGGCAAAGCCTGGCAGTTTTTCAGCTCTCTGTTTTTCTTCTAATTTCTGATACACTTCAGTGGAAAGCAGCAAATACTTCTGTCCTGGAAACGCATCTCTTTTGTGTGTGTATTCACCTGAGCCTTCCTGACAGGTCTGAACAGTGTACTTGAGGCTAAGTTAACTTGTTTTACTCTAAAGAGATCAGTTATTTCTTTCAGGAAAACAAGGTCACCTATCAATGTGTAAGACAAGGATAGAAAGGATACAAAGCCTTTATGATGAAATGACAAGACTTCAATATAGGGCATTATTAAAGTTAAAACATTCCTCACCTGCCCGTGCCAGCAACAACTGTAAGCACTGTTACTTAATTTTAGAAATAAGAATAAACAGAGTATTTTGATCTTAGTGAGTGGCACTGAAGAAAATCCATTCTCATGCAACTACAGGATTGGAGGCAGGAACAAACACATATTCTGAAATCACTTATGCTTTAAAAATCAAACCATGCCGATTTAGGGCCTAACCTGCATGAGAGATGGAAGGGATTGCCAATGACTTCGCATTCATTATGTTATATTTATACTTTCACTATAAATCACACAAGACAAACACTTACAGAATCAGCACTGACTTATCTCCCAAAAAGGTGATTTTAAGAATGATGTGACAACTGAAAAATAAGTCCCTCAATTTCAGGTTCTCTTCACATTTCTAAAAGCAGTGAGACATAAAAGCACACACACCAGATGCATTCTATATTGTTTCCAGAGTATTTTTTGTCAAATAATATTCTTATACTAGGGAAAAAAAAGAACAGACTGTCTCTGCATACTTTGGAAATACTCCCTTAAACTCTCCAGACTAGAGAATCAAGCAATATAAAATGTTTAAAGAATATTCTCAAAGCACCTAAACACCTGTGTTTCACTCATTTGTGCTAATATAAATCTTCTTGCTAAGGAGAGTACTGAAGCATAACAAAAAGATCCAAAATCAGCATCTCCCTGACAGGTGATACACCAGGGTGGAGGGCCACGAGCAATAAAAGTTACACGTTTCAGTAAGATACCCAAACCATTTTCAGCAATAACTCAGGAGTGAAATAAAATATACATTAGGTGGTGAGTGCACTGCTTGAAATTCGTGTTTCTGTGTATATACCTCTGTTTATAATGTTATATTGAAAGAATCACCATACTGCATTGCATTCTACATGTGCACTGCAGTGGAGATGGGATGAGACAGAGGAAAAATTATTAAATTCTTGTCAACTTGCCAGAAGTGGTTTCCAACTGTTATTAGTTACCTTTTGAACCTAAGAAAGGTCTTGCATTAATACAGAGCACAGCTGATTCTTCATCTGAAAAATAATCTGTTATTTCCTGGTACAATAGATTTCAAAGCACAATATTTATGATGTCTGTGTCATATAAAGGCATTTAAAATACCTGAAAAAATCCATCACAAAAGCATAGTAAATGCATAACAGAACATACAGTTTTTTTACAGGGAATGGCATAAAGAGCTAAGGTAGGAAAAATCTGTAGTAATTCACCTACTTCCAAAAAAAAAAAAATCAGTTACTGCAGATGATTGGATTTTCAGAGGTGTATGTGAGCATTTTCTTTTCAAACAGCAATATATAAAATAAAGAACTAAGTACTATTACTTTTTTCCTTCAGTTTTCCCTTAGAGTCAAATGTAAATCAAGAAAATCTTAGATGTTTTCATTGGTATAAAACAATGGGCAAAGAACTTCATGGCAAAGAGTGTTTTATATGTTGCTAAAATGCAAGCGAAGGTATCTTTCTCTCCTGTATCTCCCAAAAACGGGTTAATGTGCAAAATGTAACTTTTCACTGGGTGACTATCAGCAGCCACTTCTTGCTTGGCCATTGGTCTTACACACTTACAGAAATAAGGAAACACTTTCCTTTTCATTTAATGAGTCCTGGAGAACTTCTCTGCAGAAATCTCAGAGTATGCAGTGATACGAAGATGGCATCAAACATTTCTCTGGGAACTCTCAAACCTGGAGCTGTACCCAGCTTTGAAACCAAGTGAAGCTCCCCGCGTGAGTGATGTGACACCAGGACCCAGGCATGCAGCTTCTTGGTTTGACATTGCTTCTCATGTTACTTCTTCCAAGCTACTCTTGTTAGCACACCATAGCTGTTAATGCACTCACTGCCTTTCACAGCTCTTTTTTCCACTGCATTTTATGTTCTGCACTGCTGTCACTTCCTTGTAGAAAGGCAGATTGTGCATAGAGCAGAAAAAAAATTTATTTTATTACTGAGCCCAAAAGCCAATTATCAGAAGATAATACAGTCATGCAGTCAGGGCAGAAACATCATTTCCTTTCTGTCCATGGGACCGAACAGGTCTTAAGAATTTTACATTTCATTGATTTGTTTAAAGCTTAAAAATGAATCATCAGGCACAGATCCTTTCTGCAGCACCAACAGTCCCCTGCTGCAGTAAGTTATGCAGGGCTGTGACAGGACACAGCTGTGATTTCCAAGAGAATTGAAAGCCCTTGACTCCGTGCAAGACCCAGGGCTTTGCCTCCAAGGATTGCTTTTATTGTCCTTGTGCAAGAGGTGTTCAGCCTCTCCATGCTAAAAGCTTATAAAATGCCCAGATTTGGCTTTGACACATATCAAAAAAATGTTAGAATTTCATTATTTTTGTCTCTCAATAGAACACGGTTAAAAATTAAATCCCATACTGGGCTTAAGGGATAGCAAATCAACCAAATTAGGACTCCCTTTCAAAAATAGTTCTGACAATATAACCAGATTATTTAAATACAAGACAGAGTTTGGTTTCAGTTTGTTAAAATATGTTATAATCTACATAAACACCAATCCATTCTTTTACACAGAAATAGCTAAAATCTGCCGCAAAAAAAGACCTCTCAACTCACATTACAGCCATAAAAGATCAAATTTAAATAAAAGAAACAAAACATTGTTTATGACTCCCCTTAAGGTATATCTCCAAAATATACAGATGCATTTTATTTTTTGAAGCTTCCATCAGCATGACTTAGAAACAGTTTTCACCTTTTCCAAATGATTTGGTAAGAAATAGCTAGACATTCTTTTACTATCCTTTTTAAAATGTATTTTCCTCCTCTATCCAGACTAAAATGTTTGTAGCATTGATGAGCCTTCTGACACATGTAAATAATTTCAAAATCTATCTATTCATTAAATGAATCTAACAGTACTGTAGAACATAAACATGCCTTTGTTTCAAATGTGGAAACAATATTTCACCAGGCCTGGAAAGGGAGAACTTAACAACCACTTTGGCTCTGTTTATTGCAGCAATCATTTCTATTCTAGGCTGAACACTGGAAGAATAGTTTAGCGGAAAATTGGTTACATTTCCAGTATGTAAACTATATTACCAGATGAAGTAGAAAGAACACCCTTTATTAAGGGATTCTGTTTTTTTCAAAACTAGATTCAGAGTGACATTAAAAAGCAGAATGAACTAACACTCAGCTGTGCAACATTGTATTCTCATTTACACTAGCCAGATTGTCTTAATTGGTTTTTACTGTCATGAACTCAGAAATCAATTTCTAACACCACTTATAAATTTAGGGTTTTTGTATAAGTGCACACAACATTCACATATATGTGTGTGAAACACTGGAAGAAGAAACCACCATCACCTGACCAGACTTCTTCTCCCCTGGATTTGTGCTACAATTGCTCTCTTGATGCTCTGAAAATAAAAGAAAAAAGAGAGAATTAATCCAGAAGGAAAAACAATCATTATACTCTTATCCACTACCAGATTTCCAATATAACAATCCATTAGTGGAGTTATATGAAAAGTATTGGCATCAGAAAACCTGACCTTAACCTTTTAATTCTGCAGTATCTCCAGAGCGATTCAATGTATATCACGTCTATACACACACAAGTGCATGCACAAAAAACCATAAAGTCTTCCCTACGTTTCCATGACTGTTTACAACATTTTACTCTTCACAAAAACAAAAATTGTTCTCTTCAACTGTATTTTTTAAGTTCAATATTATAATGTCATAAGTAAAAATCCCATTAAATACTCAGATGACAATCTGACATGAACCCTTCCCTAGGATTTACATTCTTGATTAGAATTTGTAAGTTACCTCATGTGCACATTTAAACATGCAGAGAATAGTGTACAAAGTACAAATTAATACTTCAGAGTACTATCAGAGATAGATTACCTCCATAAACATACAGCAACAACGCACACATGTAGGCCAGAGGCAAAAATACAGTTAATTTAAAAACCCCAAAAAACCAGCAGGGCAGGAGGGCTTGTTTTCTATTTTGCCATTTCCACCAGCTCTCTGATCATTTTGCTGACAATCACCCTTTCCATCACTTTGTGGGTACTCAGAGGAAGTCATCTCACCTCTCTCTGGTGCCGAATCCTTGAATTCTACTTCAGCAAACTGTAGCTGATTGTCTATATGGCATCAGCTCCCTTTTATACTGCAGCACACACCTTTAGTTTTCTAATAATAGCACTTGTCTGAGTGACAATTCATCAGAAACAGGAAAAATAAAAAGCATAGACTTCATCATTAAATGAGAACGAAGAGGAGAAAGACTGTACTCAGACTTGGGAAAGAATTTTATGGGCTCAGACAATCTCTTCCCACTGTCAGTCCGTAATTTTCACATGACTCACACTGTTTCATGTGTGCCCTCAGGGACACACAGCTGGCCATAAGATCTACTCCCCGACTCCCCTCAGTCCTGACCAGCTGTGAATCACATCTCCCAACACTGTGAGCTCTTAAATCTGCCAGCATTATCCACTTTACCCTAGAGCCTATTCTGCAGCCACAGATTGTTAATCTCTTGATATCAAGACAGAAAACATGGTGTCATTTGCTGTGTCCAGCTTTCAGATTTGAATTATTTTACTGCTTGTAAAAGCTGTATGCCCTGCGCTGTTGATTGAAGTAATTGATTCAAACATCTCATTTGAATACACAAATGTAGTCTAACAAGCTGATTTGTACCATCTTTGGACTCTGGTCCAGTGGAAGGTGCCCTGCCCATTGCAGGGGGGTTGGAACTAGAGGAGATTTAAGGTCCCTTCCAACCCAAACTATTCTACAATTCTATGATTTTGAGTTCTGGAAGACACCTATGCCTTTCTTTAATGGTGTTTTTCTTTCCTTGGAACATGGACAGAGTCACTGTTACAGCAATAAAGGCCTCAGTTCTCAAGTTTTACATTCAGCAAAATATACCACTACCAGGGACAGGAGTCTTAGCTTAGATACAGTAGTCCTCATCCAGTCAAGACTTGTGTCCTCCCACAAAATGAGAATATCATTAGCTAGAAGAACCATCCTCCTAAGAAAACAACAGCAGACTGAAGACATCCAAATCCGAAAAACTCTAAATTAGAGGTGTTAACAGTTTGCATCTGAAGTCTGCAAATAAAAATGCAAGGGTAGGTTCTACAAAGTATTGCTTTACAACTTAGGGTGGGGGAGACAGAAGAAAAACAGAAGTTAGAGTTCTATTGATAATTAGGAATGATCTTCGGGCTCCCCTTACATCCTGAACCAACTATACTGTAAATTCCTCAGCTTCTCTCCTAGCAGAGTTCTGAGTATGTTTTCCTACACAAGCGTCTCTCAAATGAGAGCTCTGAGGGCTACAATCCCCCTGCTGTTCTTCAGCTGTCAATTCTCCCTTTCTGTACTTCTTGGCTCTAAAAAAAATTATTCTCAACAGGGCTTTGCTTGGCTAATTGAGCACAATAATATACATGAACAGCTTTTTTTCCTTAGCATTCCCAGGTGACCTGGGTCAGCTCTAATTACAGGGGAAAACATTTCCATAAGTACAGAAATAAAGTGCTATCGGGGCAAGCCTGATGTGCTTATCCTGTTATTCCCGCAGACATGGGTAGGAACAGCTTCAGACATCTATAGTGCAAATATCTACACCTGATCTAGGAATCTAGACTTCACAGTCAGTCAGGGACACAGGCAATACTACAGCCTGAGCTGGTCACCCTTTCCAGTGTGCACCTTCAGCCGAGATGGTTTGCATGAGAGAAACCTCTGCTTCTCTGCTGGCTATGAACCGAGTGCCCCACAGGCAGCTTTTAGTGCACACTCTTGCCATCCTCAGTCACACAAAACCTGTCAGAGCCTGATCCAAGAGATGGGAGCAACTCTGTTATTTACCACTTATCACTTGAAAAATCAAACAAGGCATCAGTCTCAGAAGTTACAGGTTTAATAGAAAATCATCATAACTAAAGAAAGTCATGAGTTTCAAAGTTACATGGCAATTTATTACTTTCTGGTCCAATAGACAATTAACACAAAACTTTGTTTTGATTTTATAACCTATCACCTTTGGTACTTTTTACTGCATTGCGTCTGTTTCTTGACCAATAACTTGTTAGCTCATGTACACACATACACTCCTATTATAACATCTAAATTTTTAATTTAAACTATAAAATCATATTAACATACTTAAAACCCTTCACCATATCACCCAACACATTTTCTTACTGATAACTATAGAAATATAGGTTTATAGTTCTTCTACTTAAGATCTGTATACCTTTATCTTTACATCAACCCAAGCTCTTTCCAGGGTTGTAAATTAAACTCATTAGTGTTTGTGGGGGTTTCTACTCCTCCATTTCCCACACTTTGCCTGAGAGAAACCCCTTCTTCTCTGCTGGCTATGGACTGAGTGCCCCACAGGCAGCTTTTAGTGCACATCCTTGCCATCCTCAGTCACACAAAACCTACCCCAACACAAGCAGCCTTGCGTTTGGTTTCACAAAGCTCAGTGACGGCTCTACCCAGCACATTTTATTTAACTAATAAATGACAAATTCATTTCAAAAACTGTTTTGGATTGCTTTGCTTAAGAGAAGCTTCCCTCAGAGACTGGTGGGTATGAACTGAGCAAATCTCACTGTTTCCTTAGCACCACCACCCCAGTGCTCCTAACTAGCAAAGGCCAGTCTCAAAGAACATGTGAATCATGTCTTTATAAAGCTCTAGGCCTGGGGCTGTACTTAAGTGGCACTCGAAGAGAATGGTGAGACAAGAACAGAAACCTAGCAAGCTTGTGGCAAAAAAATTGTACCAGCAAAGAGAGAGTTTTCTTTCTAAAAGCCCAAACAAAATGTAAGTTCTTGTAACTCCAGATACAGCAGAGAGCGATCATAAAAAAAATTTAAAATTTTATTCTTTCTCCTGACAGATTTTCTTCATACTCACTCAGTGATGCATGAGTTTCCAAATATCAAGGGCTGCTTTATACCTTCTTCCTTTCCTCCTGGCTAACAGCTAATAGAAAACAAACCCACTTGAATCAAACTTTTATCTTCCTTTTGTGTAATGAAAGGTGTAATGAAAGGTGTAATGAAAGGTGTAATGAAAGACAAATAAAAAACATACACAGCAACGGGCTGAGGTATAGCAAAGACATTTGCCCTGCAACAAATATTCCATGTACATGTTTGATTGTGGCTGCAATTTGCAGAGAAAGGCAATCCTAACATGATACTGCACACTCCTGAACAATTTAACAACACATGAGTGATCAAAGATGTCTTTAAAATGAAGTATATGTATTTAACAGAGTGAAATAAGAGAGGATAGAAAGTGAGTCTCTTTTAAATTCCTAACATGACAGGAATGTTATGTCATTTCTACTTTGTGCAGTGCCATAGCTGATTATATTTTTTTGAATCCACAGAAGCTAAACCAAAACTTTTTTTCTCAAACTTCTAATAAGCAACTGGAAGTAGCACAATAGCCACTGTAACTGCAGGTCCCTGTAATCTGCCATGTATCAGCACTTCCACACTGCAGTGCTTGGGGGGGTGGTGGTGTGTTATAAAATATGTTCTGCTTCAAGCAAGAACGTTCCAAGTCATTAAATGCCAGATCTTCCATGCACAAATAAAAGGCTTCTGAATTCTCCTCCTTAGGATAATGGTATTGATATCCCTTCACGACTGTTTAGAGTAATAGATGCTAAACAGTAAAATCACTCAGTAATCCTGTGCTTTGTTCCACAGGGCCTGTGAGTGCAGGAGGATGGGGATGTACTGAAACACCTCATTAGCTCCTGTTTATTCTGGCCACTTTTGGATCAGACTTTGGAACCCCATATTCCACAAACTGTTTCCAAGCATGAATCAGTGCAGGTCAGACTGGATCTCCCTTCAACCATTGCATCAGCCAGGACAGGGACACCAAATCAGCCTGCAGCTGAGAGACTAAACCAGGGAAACACGTGGGGGCTTTTATTCCCCAAAAAAACAAGTCCTTTTCTCTTGTATCTTTTTCACGGTTCCCTTTGTGTGACAAGATTGTTAAAATAAGCAAAAAGCCCCAGACTCATCAATTGAGTTGTAAATGTTGTCTACACAGGCGTGTCCTCAAGCCTCTGTCTGAGCTCATCTGTTCTAACAGTACTGATGAATCTCAGAAAAACTGTTCTCGTTCAGTAATTCTTACAGATGTACTTTCATTCCTAAGTGACTTCATAAATGTTTGCTGGGATTTGTGTTTGCTTTTTGTTGCTTCCATCAGTCTCTGATCATCATTAGTGCTAAATCAATATGTATCACATTTCTAGGCCAATCACTTTCTAAAACAAATGAAATGAAAATTGTATACATTTCCCACAAGATCCTTGTTACCTTCTCCCAGCTTACTGATTCCATTAGCTGTGCCTGCTCAACATCCAAACTTTTATCTAAATCACTCTGTCCCTTATTAAACTGAGATACTAATTCAATATTCCCTGCACTTTTAACAGGATTTTTTTTTTTATTTGCACATAATTTAAATTATGTCCATGCTATTTTTCTCAGAATAATTAAGATGTTCCAAACCATCATCCATCCTCACCATCATTTCGGCAGCTCTGGTTACTAATTGCTGGAAAAATAGATGGGGTTTTTGTTACAGTCTGGAGAGCTATTGCCAGGAGGAAAAAAGAAAAAAAAAAAAGACACAAAATCAATGTCATCATTATGTGAGCCTGTTTTTGACAAACAAATAAAAACATAGACTCAGTTGAGTCAGAGCTGCCATTGACTCTCCTACCCCTGAAAAAGATTATTTTCTTTCGACTTCCTCCCAGGATTTTTCCACAGCCACTGTCTGAAGTAGAAGGTTATCTGTAGGAAAGCCTTTGAAGCTCAGCTCCTCGGGCGAGACTTCTGCTGTGGGAAGGATATAAGCTCTAACTCATATCATCCTTCCTCCTCAGAAGTCTTCCTCTCCTCTCTAGGCTTCCTGGGGAGCTCGTGCTGCTCCTCAGCCAGCACGTTCATTTGGCCATGAATTTCCCTTCAGACTGAGGCAGCTTTCTTGCTAAAATCTCTGAGATTTCAGAATGTCCTTGTTCTATGCTAGATGGAATCCAAAACCTTTGATGTTTTTTCAGCTAATTAAAAGATAGACAGCCTGCCCCAGAATAACCATCTTTGATAAAAATATAAATTGATCAAAAGAGATTTCTGTCTGGTAAAGGACAGGCTATTTCACAGATAGATTTCTTAGATAAGAGACCTAAAATCATAGAAGAGAGCAGCACTATTATCATCATTATTACTGAGAAGTAAGAAAGAATACTCATTTTATGACTCTCTCTTCATGACAGGATCACCAGACACCCAGTAGCCCTTGGTCACCACAAGTTTTCATCCTAATTCCTCTTTGTCTTCAATTTACTGAATTAGAAAGAGATTATATCTCCCAGGAGCGATAAAGAGTTGGTGAGGTCAGGATCCTTGTTAACAGAGTTGAACAAATATCGTGAGTTTTTGTGCTGTTGGCTCAGCAGACTGCCAGAACCAAACCATGTTCATTGGGATCCCTCCTCTGAGAGGCATTTCAGTGCCTTAAGGATACTCAGGGAATCCTGTTTACCAGACAGATCATAAAACACAAAGTTAAACCCAGGGAAGCCTGGAGAAAAACTCCAATGTTTAATAAAAATTCAGAGGGCTGAGGCACAGAACCCGAGTTAGTTGGATAGCTGGTTCCATAGGATATAGGACATGTGGCAGATTTGACAAAAGCAAATGAAGCCTTGCTGCTGTACATATCTACCAACCAGCCACGAGGAAATGTGTGAATCATGCTTGGGAACTGCCAGATTGGTGTACTAATAAAGCAAAATGTAGCAACGTCTTATTGCACTATTAGCTGTAAAATAGTTACAAATAAAACATGATGAACATATCCGGGGCAGTTCCCAACAAAGGCAGAGGTGGATAGCTCAATGCTCCTGTATTTTACTAAGGAGAGGGAAGGTGTTTAATTGGCTCATTAACGAACAAAGGAATATTGAAAAAGTATTTTCTATTTAGATGCCAAACTGTGCAGCTTCAGAAATAACAATAGCAAATTAATCATGTCAATGGGAGATAAAAAGGAGAAGGGCTTTTAAAAAGCCAAGACAGAAATAAAATTTCAAGATGATATTTCTCCACGAGCACTTGCTCATTGTTGCTCAGAAAGACTAAAGGAGCTGTGAAGAGGAATGTCAGCATCTGACCACACCACAAAGCCTTCTCCAAAAACATCTGGTGGAAGCTGAGAGCAGTAAATCCACTGTCTGAATCAGGCTCCTTCTTCACTTTCCTGTATCATTGACAGCTGATTATGGGCTGTGGCTTTCCCCTGATATCTGGGAAATGTGCAGCAAATATTACAGTTCTGGGAGGATTGCAGTGAAGATTTGGGGTCTGGGAGCCGTTCTAATCCCTGCTGGGAGCAGAACTTGCTAAGGTGTCAGCTGGTTCAAATGCACGAAGGAGAAAGAAGTTAAAGCACTAATGAAAGTACATTCATGGACACCTCATTTTGCCAGACAGAGAAGGACATTGGCAGCCAATTTTCAAGCTTGCTTTAAAAAAAAAAAAAAAANAAACCCTCTCCTTTTTATCTGAGGAGACCAAGAAAAGTATCAGAGCTAAAAAACTACGATTATAGGAAATCACCAAATTTGTCTTTTCTGATTTTGGATGATGCGCGTTGGGGAGATTAGTTTCATCATAACTGGATCTCAAAATATTGTCTCTAATCCAGGTCTTTAATCCAGGCTGCTTGAAATGGGGGCAGTGGAACTTGACTTCTACAGTGTCCACAGAAATACAAACTAAAGACAGTCCAATATATCATGGTGCAGAGCCTTATTAGAGCAAAATTGGCATCCATGCAAATCAATTTCTTTCTTTTTTCCTTTCTGTCTTCTCTTACCTCCATCTTCCTCTACCACTTGCGTTTCTTTAAAACTCTTTTAATTTCAGGTTTTATAGATATTGATCAGGAGCTTTGGGAGACAGGACATGTTAATTTCTGATATGCTCTTATGTTAAGGATAACACTAAGGATAACACACTAAGCTGTGTTTGTATTGCACTCCATGCTTACATAATGTAATTATTTTATAACACAGAACTGTCAATAAGCAGGTAAGAGGTCTGGCCACAATTTTTGCTGTGACCCCTACCTAAATATCTCTCTCTGGGCTGGTTATCAGACAATGAAAGATTTGTGAGGGTCTCATTAGCCATGTTATATTTAGGTATGCCAATCTTCTTATCGCTCTTGATGCCAAGACAATTAAGTCAACCTTAATACACAACAAACAGAAGGCTTACAAAGTCATCAAGGTTTTTTATTTTTTTTAAACTTATCTATTAATAAATTAACTAAACCATTTCACAAACTCCATTTATCTAGATGTCTGTAGCCAAATCACAGGTTATGCTCATTAATCTGTGCAGACTCTGACTTTTATCATTCCCAGGAGTATGTCCAGGTGTGACACTTCATGCCTGGCCCTCTTAATGCCATTATTCCTGTGCTCAAAGTCACCACGCCAGAAACTTTCATTTTTTCCCTCCATTTTTACCACGAGGTAAAAATATTTCTCAACCTGTCCCACCTCCAAATACGTTCAGCTATGAAAAACCTTTCATATTAAAGACAAAATAGCCTCTCTTAAAATTAGTAACTCCAATGGCTCACAAAGGAATTCTTCTATGAATGAAAACTACTTGCATAAGGATGTGCAAGATCTGTTCCTTAAACTTTACATAAGAACCTGCCACAAAAAGATGGAAAAATGAATAGACAAGTCACATTTATTTCTTCTTTTCTGACTCTGTACAGAACTTCCAGACTTTGCCAGCAGGTGATCTTTGTCTCACTCTAAAAAGTACTTTTATAAAAAGGGCATACTGACAGTATTTTTTCTTAAAACTTAGTGATCTTTTTATTAAAGCATTCAACCAGGATGTTTCATTTTGAAGAACTTCAATTAATATGTCTAAATCCTCAGGATTTTTCAAGTGAAACTTGTGGATTATGAAAGTATTTTGGACAGAGCCTCAGAAAACTGCATTTCTATTCAAACATGTTAAATTCATTATGTACTTCAACAAGATTTAGTTTCCATCAAAGGAAAAATATGCAAAAGGAAAAATGTGTTTTAAAAGTCCTTCAAAACTGATGCATTATCCTACTTGATAAGTATTGGCAGATTAAATCTTTTAGGATATTACATTTTCATCTCCAGAAATTAGCTATATTTTGCAACAATTGCTGTGGTAAATAAAGGCATGGTATGATGATCTTAAGTTTGCTTTAGATGTATTTATATAGCTTGAAATATAAAACAGCACTACTTACTACTATATATTAACTCAATATATACTTTGGCTTTAGTTCAATACTAGCAGTGTAACCACAGAAAAACGGTGGATTCCCTAAATCCAGTAATACACATGGTTTATACACTTAGGATTTGGAATCAGATTTGAATGGCAGTAGTGATGAACACCATAGCAGCTCTTTTCCAGCTGAGTTTGAAAGATATCTGTGGTGGTTTAGTTTGTATCTTTTACCTTTTGTGAGATAAGAATTAGAAGAAGGGCAAAGCAGGCTCAAAACTTTAAGGAATACGAAGAAGTTTATTACTAACAGAATTAAAGGTAATAAAAGAATGATAAAGATGACAACAAACTCTCCCTTTCCCTCCAGCACCCCTCCCCACTTATTTCTCAACTCGCACAAAGGATAAAACATGTGATTTTAGGTCAGAATTGCAGTTCTTAAGTCTCTTTCATATTTGAAAGAAAAAGAGGTTCCTTCTGCTTCAATGTGGTACTTCAAACTGCCACAGCAAACCGACCCGCCCGGAAATCTGCTGCCGTGAAATATATTTCTCTCATGAATTCTGCAGTCTTCCCACAACTGCTATCATAAGCCACGCATGGGGTGTCTTTTTAAGGATAAAACAAATTCCAGCCTGGAAAGCAACAACTCTTTTAAAA
>VWZT01002092.1:30052-105633 GCA_013397055.1 Pachycephala philippinensis
GGCCCGCCACCCCTCCAGCTCAGGGACCGGAAAAGAAGAGAGTGACTTCCCCTCACCAGTGCCCTTTTATATGCAAAATCGTGAGAAGCGATTGGTCTAAAACCCTGTCTATCAACTCAGTCTCTTCAAACCACCACAATGTCTGTGCTGTTGTGCACAAATAAATCTGATTGTTGAGGTTACTGATGCAACAGAGCTGAATCCAGGCTCTTCACTGCTTTAGTGAAAAGAATAGAAGGTTCACTATGGTTGTCTTTGCATAAAAACAGTGTGATTTTAGTGTCATATTCAATAAGATAATGAACAACAAAGTTGTTCTTTCATTCCTTGGACTTTGTTGAAGAAGCAAACACAGTAAATGGCGCCTGATTGGTCACGTTTTGCAGTTTGCAAGACACAGTCAAGGTCACTTGTAATTGTCCGTAGTTTCCATGCAAGAGGTGGAGCACGCTGGGACTCCAAAGCATTTCCCAGATAACAGAATCTGTTCTCTAACTTTTCCCAAGTATCAATTAGAAAACAATTTCATCAGAGAAGTAAAATAATTTTAGGAGGTCATACGTCAAGCCACCTTAGTCAATTTAAGTCAACTAGATGAAATGACACTAAAATCCTTCTAGAGAAAGAAGCCAATGGAAATCCCTTTTAGAATGTGAAATAATCCAGATCAAAGCAATTAATTAATCTAAATTAAGTTAAATTAATCCAGTCAATGGATTGTTTCTATGTGAAAAGAAGTATCAGCTTAAAAGCTGAATACTCAACTTTTTCTTTCCAACAGATGGGTTGGTTTAAAAAGGAGTAAGTGGAATTTCCAGCAGCATGAAAGAGCATCTTGCACTTATCATTAGTTGTTTTTCCCCTGTATTACCTGTTTCAGCTTTTAAGATTGAGTCACAGTTGTCACTTTGCTTTCTTGATGAACAATCTATGAAGAATGTTTTCTCCTGTGCAGTATAACAATCATCCCTTTAGTTTGACTCATGGGTTGTCAATGTGCATTTCATTTGCACAATTGTAAGCTCACAGTATATGTTCTCAAAAGTAAAATGTGAAGAAAAAGTAAAAATAAAGTTAGAATTTAACTTCGCTTGAATGTTAGGATGACTTTGAATCAGTAACTGTGAGGTATCTTACCTATTATATTATTTCTTATTGTATGTTAGTATTGAAAATATTCTAGATGTATAGAATCACCTTCTATGAGCTTAGATGTCACACTGAGCTCCTAATGTGGCCTTAGCAGCATAACTATTTCAAACTGGTAAAATATGTCCGAATTAGAAATTTTTTCCCCTAAGAATGGTAGGGGTGGAGGAGCTGCACTTAAATGGGTCGTATTAAAAATTCTTCTCTTTATCAGTCTCTACTGATTGGCTCCAGAGCAACTGCCTCTGAACTAATTATGAAATTATAAATATTTATAGGATGATCCTAGGAACAAGTCACTGTTGCCCCAGTGCTTAACCGACTGCTGAACTTATTCCATCCCTGAGGGGAAGAGTCCTGCAATTTATCTGCATCACCTGCTTGATCTACTACCCAGGATTACACAGAGGCCTTCAAGCAAAGCACTGCAAAGTTCACACACACACAAGAACAGTTCTGTTTCATGCAAAGTTAGCAAACGAGGAACTTGCTCTTTCCATCTCACTAATATTGTAGCTACCAGGCCTGTGCAACACTAATTCTTGCATTTTCATTTGCCTTGATCCATCTGTCTCCTAATTTGCACAGCAGGCTCTGACACAGTGCTCTGATTCATTATCTTATAGGATAAATATTTGTCTTTCTCCACCCCTCCCTAAGAAAAGTGTGTTTGAAAAGGCACAGTTCTAAGGCAATGGAAAACCATCTGTAGAGTCAAACTGATTTTTGTAAATTATTAGGCCTAGAGAAATAATAAGATACTGTAGAATGATCAAATGATGGTCATTTTACCAGGGAGGCTCTCTGAGGTGAGGCAACACAGAAACACTCAGGTTGTGTGGTTCTACATGGGGTGACAACACCGTATTTCATAATTCTCTTGTGTCCTGAAGACACTGCTACCCTTGTTCAGCTCCCTTTACCACTTCCAGACTGACACACAAAGGAAATTTTCTGATTCTGAAAACCTCAGTCACTGAAGACCTTTATGCTTTCACATCCCTAAAAGAGCTTGGGGATTCTTTTATCTGTCCTAACTTTTAAAAAGACTTCTCTTTAACTTTTGTCTGCGCCAACAGAAAAACAGACATTTATGAGCAGGATCAAGGCACAACAGGGAACCACTGTAACCTAACTTCAAGTCATGCTTTTGCAGCAAAGTCTTAGAAGCTTAATGCTGAGAATTTCCATCCTTTTGTGAGCTTGAGTCACCAGGAAAATTTAATGTACCTTTTGACTGAAAAACTATGCAGGTATTCACCTTACACCCACACCATACAAAGAGACTGAACCCACACCACTAAGGCAGTAGGATCTTTGACTGAATGAATGCAGAATCAGACCCATATATTAATTTATCTGTGGTAGTAAGAAGACTGGCCTATGTCTATGAAATCTAGCTAAAAGAAGATATACTCCACGCTCTAAATTCCTACAACACTTAACAGTTATTAAATATTAACAGTATTAGGATAATCAAATTAATGTGATGGAGATAGCCTGTCAAAAGAGGGAAAAAACAACCTTTTGTTGTCCCTCAGTCATGTGGAAAATTACCTATAAAACAGAAGTCTTGCTTTTATCCGGAAAATTTTCCCAGATGTAGACTGTTTCAGACTGTTAAGAACTGAAGTTTAAGCAATTCAGCTGTCAATGATCACTAAAGAAAGAAATTGTCATGTAAAAAGTGGCCAAAATTACATCTCGTCTTCACAGAAAATTATTCTGATAGATTGTCACTTGAGTCCAAGTCACTACGAAGAGTAACATGAATAATAAATATGTTATGATTTAAGGAAATAATTTCTATCCATTGTTAATTTTGCAACTATTGTACCTGAATGGGGACTGACACACACTTTCACAGCCCTGTTACCATCCTTTCAAAGAGATGATGATAATTGTGATTAGCATCACAGGGTGTGAGCAAGGTTAGTGCATCCCTTTTCTGCTCCAGAGACTCTTTGGGAAGGGCTCACTAGGAAAGCAGGCACTGAACTCGTGGGAAACTGTCTGATCTTTATCTGGTTTGGGTTGGAAAGGACCTTGAAGCTCATCTCCTCCCACCCCCTGCCATGGGCAGGGACACCTTCCACTGTCCCAGGCTGCTCCCAGCCCTGTCCAGCCTGGCCTTGGACACTGCCAGGGACGGGGCAGCCACAGCTTCTCTGGGCACCCTGTGCCAGGGCTTCTCCATCCTCACAGGGAAGGAATTTCTAACATCTAATCTAAATCTCTTGGTTTTTAGTTTAAAACTGTTCCTCCTTGCCCTATCGCTGTTTGCCTGTGTAAAAGGTAACTCTCTCTCTTTTTTTGACCCCTTTATGTGCTGGAAGGTCCTCTAAGGTCTCCCCAGAGCTCTCTCTTCTCCAGACTGAACAACCCTCTCAGCCACCTTTGTAGGAGAGGTGCTCCAGCCCTCTGAGCAGGAGCACCTTCCTCAGCCTATAAAAAGACTAGACTTATCATGCATAAAATCAATATATTGCTATTTTATTTTATTAATGGAAATTTATGAGCCTATCATAACAACTGATTATTCAGAAAAAACCTTTTCTGCTAAGAAAGGGATCCTTTTGTTTGTGGCAAAATAGATCATGAAGATCATCCATGATCTATTCACCACCTAAACATAAGGCTGGTGGATTTAACATATTTATAATACCTAAATCCATGTCATACTTGATAGAAAAGAAGCATATCCTCAGATATTTAGGCCCTGCAGAGTATGTATCTGTATCAGCATAGGGTTCATTGAATGGATAAGCTGAAGGGTATATTTGATCTACATGTATCTTATTCTTTTAATTTATAAGAGCTTATTCATAAAGTCATTACTCAATTGTTATTTCTTCATCATACAAAAGAAAAACTGGAGCATTATTAGTCAGCTCTTCCTTTTATAATACAGGCCTAGCTATATAAAAATGTAAAGTTGGGGAGAACAATACATTTAGAACTAACATCAGAAATTATTTGCAAAAAATACTTGAAAAAAAATTAAGAGGTGGGGGAATAAAGGAACTTCCTAAACAATGAGATGACAATTTTGGCAAGACTATCAAGCAACTATAGGTTATTGTATTGCTTCATAAAACAAAGTAATATTAGTGCCTAACTAATATTAGTGCCACCAGAACTAGTTTTTAAACATTAAAGCCTTTCATAACCCTCACACAACCCAGGCTGAAGGTTGCTCTGCCCTAGGGCTGGAACTCTTTTGTCCTGGGTTCCCATGATGAGTGCCATACTGAGTGTTTGATGCTTGCTGGCTGAACTCATTCCGTCAGCAGAACAGTTGGTATTTCACCCTGGAATTCTGACTGTACTTCAAGGACAAGTCATCTGATCAAAGGGTGCCACAAATCTTCACATGGATGGCAGACAGGAAATGGTAAAATATTATTTATGTGAATGACCATTATGAATTTGAGATGTTTTTCTAAGCCATTTCATCATTACCCATTCACATTTTAAATAACCCCCAATTCCTGGCATTGCAATTATCCTTCAACTGCATAATATTATAGCTGAATAGTCTGTGAGAACAGCATGAGCTACCCTATACACCCAGACACCCAGACATGTGTTTGAAGTATTTTTTAAGCTGAACGAAGGAAAGAGTAATGAGACAAAACAATCAGGGAGGAAAAGAAATCCTTTGCTAAAGTCTGCTCTGTGGATGCAAAGCTTGTGTCCTTGGGAGAGAACATGACACTGATCAAGAACACTGTGGCTGATATGTGTCCTCCAGGTAAACAAGCACAGCTTCATTCAGCTGTGTATATCAAACATGCATGGAAATCAGCAATATTCTTTTATTAAGAGGAAAATAATGTGAAATATGACTGATTAAAAACCCCACCAGAATCACAGCAAACGAGTTCAAGAAAATGAGCATGACAAGTCAGATGTAATATTGTACATATAAATTTATCCGGTAAATACTTTTCTTAGACATTGTTTCTTTAAAATCCTGAAATTTGTTTAAATCACTCAGTGTTTTCTGAGGAAAATTTCATGAACTGCTGAAAATGACTTTTATACAAACTGTGTAAAACTAAGTAATGGCTTAGAGATCATGACACAAGTTTTTGTGTGCATAACATCACCAGAGCAGAATTTCCATGCTTCAAAAACAGATCAATAGTTATGAAAGTGTTGAGGGCTTGAGAACTTCTGCCAAGAATGTCATTTACTGAACCATTCAATACAGCAATGAGAAAGACATTTTCTACTCATTTTCTACCTCTCTGGTAGACCTCTCCAATTAACCAAACTGAAGGAACAGAGTTATTTTTATAGTGGAATGCACAACAATCTTTACCTAAGATAATATGCACCAGTGTAAACTAGCAATTGAAATTTTTCAGTTGTCATAAAAATAAGGTGCTCAAATGCAGGGAAATTATGATGATAACTTTCCTGAGTTCTGACCCCAATCTTCTGAACGTCACAGGAAGGATTGCCAGGGTTCATAATGACAGCTGGATCAGACTGGCAGAGGCCAATAAAGAAAATACCCTGCCATACATTCCTGGTTTTAGAGAGGCCACATCCTTTGCTTGGTAACATTCCAATGGTACAGCAGTTGGGCAGTGTGCCCTTGACTTATGTTCCTTGTCTTTGCTCTCATCACAGTGAGACTGCACCTCAGAATTTGGCTGCAACCAGGCAGAGTCAAAGCAAAATGGCAACAGCTCCAGATGAAATTTCTAAATAATCCCACTGGATTATATCTCTGCCACCACTCGGCAAATTAATAACCACTAAAAATCAGCAGAAGATTTGTTTGCACTGACTCTTCAGAACTAAGGATTTGTTAAAAAATATAATCTAATGCTAATCTGAAGAGACAAATGCCTCCACTGAAAAAACTCAAATTGTATTGATGTAAGTGGATAGAACAATAACCAATCCTTCAGTTTCCACACCTTTTAGATTAACTCCAGTCTGGAAGAGATATCATAACTCATTTCCACCTACAAAACCTCAGAAGTGGTAAAGAATCTGTGTATTTTAGTCTAGCTGTTAGGATGTTTGAGAGAATGGCACCACATTGACTGGTACCAACATTAAGAAAGTTTCTGGTTCACAACGGGACCAAACTGAAGCTGAACCAAGTTAAAGACACACAAACTGACTGAAAAACAATTGCAGTAAACCACATCTAATTGACTGAATTTAGCTTTTATTAGACCATTTTTCCTTTGAATCTTTCTGTTTTTAAATTTCAAACATATTTCAGAAAATTTCAGAAAATATCTGAAATTATCAATATAATTTTGTAATAGAGAAATTCACATAAAGTCTAAAAAAAGTTAACCGATTAAATATAAAGAAATAATATCTTAGACTCTGAGCAGCCAGAGTGAAGAATATGTTCATAGATCAAAGTCAAAGGGAAAAAAGCAAGGGGAACAGCTCAGATACTGAGATTGTGGAGAAGAATTAATGGGAAAAGGCAGCTCTGTGGAAGAGCTGCATCTTAGTCTTAAAATCTGCAGGTTTCTTGCTAACTATCATATCCAATCCCTGTGCCAGATTTGCACAGCTACAAACAACTGCTGATTAATTTCCATTTCTGAATACATTACAAGCCAGGCAGGTTGAGAAGGGTACCTTTCAAGTTTACCCTACAAATAAGGAACCATGTTTTTGTAGCGTTCTCACATCTTCCTTTTCATCTTTGTTGTTCCTCATGTTTCTGTAGTTATTTTCATCTTCCTCCCATTACAGCTGTTTAATGCTAATGAGACAACACTTGATCCAACCCTAAGTACATCAATGTGCTTTTTTTGTGTGAATATCAAATGCCTGAACTCACACTACAGAAATACAAGGCCCAGGTAACACTATTAAAAGACATTTTATTCTTTGATAGTAAAGGTGACTTATATTTCTTCTATTCGTCACCCCAGAAAAGGTGTCACCCCATGAGAAAGGAGAAAGAAGGTTGCAGAGTCCAGGAGAAAATTCTTTTCTTCTACAATGGCTAAGCTACATGGGAGGGAAAGGATGTAAATACTGAATGGAAGAGAATCACTATCAGGGTACAACCACCTGGCCTCACAAGCAGACCAGTGCATGGCTTTATATGTGGCATATCTGCATTTAATTCAGAGTCATTTGAGGTCGATGGAAAAAGTTTTGATGAATTTTCCAGCAGTCAGAGAAAGCTGGGATTCTGGAAGGAACCACAGTGCCACTATTTGCACTTTTCCATGATAGGTTCATGGGAGATGTGTCCATATTATGTAGAACACCTGTCAAAAGGGGGCAACTAAAGTTGTATCAGCACATGACAGAGCCTGAGCCAGTTCACAGAGAAACCAACAATCAAACTCACAGTTCCCCTGGAGCTCGGGGACTTCTAATGAGACTTTGTTTAGGTCCCTGGATTGGTTCTGTAACTTGCAGGGACAAGGATTCTTCTGAGCAAGTGGAACACCTTGATGGGAAGATGA
Organism: Pachycephala philippinensis; assembly: GCA_013397055.1. NCBI lineage: Eukaryota > Metazoa > Chordata > Aves > Passeriformes > Pachycephala > Pachycephala philippinensis. The sequence continues at coordinate 37,669 of VWZT01002092.1, forward strand.
ACTCACAAGATTAGCTTATGGTAAAAGCCCAAAGAGGATTTAAGCCCATGAAATAATCTCGATTCATGACAGTAGCCCTCAATGACTGACTTCTTAAAGTTTGGTATTCCAATTACAGCTGTATAAAATACTTATCTTCAGCCTCAGCCAGTTCTAAAGAATCGCTCTCAACTTGACCTGACTTCCTGAATTAGTAGTGGACTGCTTGATATACTTTTAATATCTGCAGACTATTCACTTGCACTGGAGAGGAACAGTCTTGGTCGAGTGGCTTATCCTGAAATGTGCTGAACCTGCCGTGCATTTAGAGTTCAAATTAAGGTCATTTGAGAAGCTCACATGCTACTTTGGCCCTCACTTGGTTAACTCAATGTCTGGACACAGGAAACTGAGCTTAATGATCTGTTTCTCTAGGTATTTCTCATACTGGTATACCAAATGATGCTTAAAAAGAGTGCAGCATTTTTCATTTGCAATATATTTATATATTGTTATCTATCAGGTCAAAGCACTAAACTCAGGCCAAATAAATCTGTGTTGTAGAGTTGTGAATAGGGAGGAATGTTCTTTCAGCCTCCAAGATGGGAAGATGTTAAGAAATTGACTGAATCTATTTTCTGAATTGTTTTGGGTTTTTCCCCTTAGTGAGAGTCATGAAGAGGTCAGTTTTTTAATAGCATGCAAAGGAACAAAAAGTATCACCCACAGCAGGCAGAAGAGATGGCCAGAAACACAAACTGGGGCTTGCTGAAAACTCTCTATCAGAAATGCTTCACTTCACCATTAAAAGCAGAAACCCTGAGGAGGCAATCAGCACCAAACACTCTCTGTAGCACATAGCTGTATTCCTCTGGCCCCAAGAACCTCACCTTTTCCCAGCTGTTTGGAATCATCATTCTGGCTGATACTAAGGACTGCACCTGCTTCCAGAAGAACACTGTCAAATTTGACTCGTGAATCAGATGACAGTGAATTAAATGCAAAAAGATCACATCACACAAAGGACATTAAATCATAATCAATTAAGCTGGCTTCCCATTATTATTTGCTTAATCCTGAAATATGCTATGCAGGCTGAGCACAAATGGATCCTCTGTCATCGCTGCTTTACAAAGCCAAACACGGAAAAGCCTCACTCTGCTTTCTGTCAACAGAACTTCTGTGATCTAATTTCCAAATTATTTCAAATTTATAGAGTTAATTTAGTTGGAAAAATTCTACCTAGTCCACAGAACCCTATACAGCATGTAGCTTGGAAAGCTTCCACTTCCAAATTACAGACCACCATGCAAATGAGAAAAATGACTAATGTTTTACTCAGATTCTTGTGAAATACTCATCTCCTTGAAATGCCATGCCAAAGATGAGAAAACAGTGATCACACTTCCCCCCTATGCCTATTACAAGTATCAACTTGATCGTGACTTCTCTCAAATAGATGAAAGCTCCCCTCCATAACAACGTGTTCAAGGAATCCAGCTTGTCAGACCACAGGCATTTTCAGGTGTACGAGCTGTCAGCTCTCCCAGCAAGCCAGAAGAGTGTGTAAGGAGGAAAATCATGCAGGCCAGATCACGGGGACAAAAATCCATGAACGTTTTTGTCACCATTTACTAGCATCTTGCAGTCAGCCCCTGCTCTGAGCTGCCTTGTGAGAGGATCTCTCTCGTTCACCCATCTTTTGGGTCTGTCATAACCCCAGGGAGATTTGTCTCACGACGTAAGAAATTAAATTTGGCAGTGTATGTTCTTCATGCCTCCCCCAATTTTTCACAGCTCTACTGACTGCTCATTTATTAGATCTTTTGACTTACTTAGAGATTTTCATTGTGATTTTACTTATCTCTCAGCATTGAACAAATAAACTTTCACTGGCATCTGCTGGGTGAGGGGGAAGGGAATGAAATATGGTTGCTTTTATTGCCTACACATAAATTTTACTGGTACTAATCAATAAACTTTTTACTTGCAGCACTCAGGAGTATGCAGTTTAACTATAAAATGTGGCAAAAGAAATGCAGAGAGGTGGCATTATTTCTGAAGTTGAAGGTAAGATCAGATGAAATTGTTTTCTTTGGACTCTTTGTGCCAAGCTACCATGTACATGGGATACAACTCTCAGTCATGAAAGACATGGATAAGTGATTATAATTGAACTGCTTTGCGCTTTTTAAGTCAATCCAGGCAGAGAGTTTGCAGGATAAAACTGATTGACTTTGTCTCAGTGTGTTATTTGCTACCCCAGATCATGAGTTTAAGAAATCGTAACAGAAATAATTGCCTTTCCAAAGCAGTCTTCCTGCAGGTGAAATGGCAAGGCAAAGAAAGTCAAAAAAAAAAAAGGAAAAGCTTCTAAATAGCCAAGTTTCAGGTCTTTCACAATTAAACTCCATACCTACAAAATAATCCAACTAAAGCCTACAGTGAAAATAAATAAAATTTGTAAACAAGGATATAGAGTGTAGGTGTGGCATCCATCCCCTCTGCAATGATAGCAGAGGCACAGCTCTTGTGATTTTTTTTTTCATCTTTTGAATTTAAATATACATTTCAAAAATAGAAGCATTTTTAACATGTTTTATAAATGGAGAAGTGAGATGGTGGTATTTTACACTGCAAGTTAAAGAGATCATGGATGAAGGTCACTGGAGCTTATAGGAACTGCAAATGTGTAGCCATTAATCATTGTAGCCAGCACAAAATTTCTCTGGAACCTATGAATTTCACCTGTATCTCTGGAACCTATGAATTTCACCTGTATCTCTGGATAAGATAGGGAAACCTTCCTTTCTTACACCATATTAAAAGCTGCAATGAAGTTGGAGAGAAAATGAATTATATAGATCTTTAACTGCAATATGGGACATAATAAACTGAGTCCAATGGAGTTTTCATTATGCTAGAAGAAATAGATAATAACATTATTTCTTTTGCAGCAGTATCAGCAGAACACAGCACGAAATACTCTTCAGACACCACAAAAATGACCCCAAAGAATTTATGCTGAGTGCACTAAATGCTTTGACAGGCAGCAAATCTTTCTGTGGTACAGAAAGATTATGGCAGTTCATGAGTTCAGTTATGAGAGTTGCCTAAACCAGGCTAAAGCATTTAGTACCAGCACAGTAAAGGTGCAGGGAAGGTTGGGGGTACTCATTATTGTGATCTGGAAAACTGATTATCAGAGTGAGACATTTTCCCCTAACAACTTTTTGGGGTTTGACCATAAATGATGCTTTATCCATCAGATTCCTAAAGGCTTTGACAAAATAACAGGATGACAAAATTGAATACCAAGGACAGACTAGAAAACAGGAGAAATTTCAAAGGGAAAAATATTACTCTAACATAGCTTTTTTACTCCTATTTTTAAACAGCCATGAAAAATACCATTGCAGTTGCAGAAGAGACATGCACTCGGTAAAAAGGTAAAAACAGTCACCCAATCAAATCCAGAGTCTGGAATGTGACTGTAAAGCTTTGCTCTTATTAGAAAATTAAGATTTTAGGCAGTCAAGTTTAGGTCATCTGTCCCTCAGGAACTAAGATAAGATCTCCAATTTGATCCCAGAGTAACCTGCTGGTTTGTCACCATTCCATCAGAGAGGAAAAAGACCAATTTTTTCACTTCAGTGAAAGGGCCAGAGGAAACTAACTGTGCAGTGTTTATTTGGCTGGGCAGCAAACAAAATAAATGCAACTTTGGTATTTTGACACTAACCTCAGCTTACTAATTATGGCCAAACCAAACGCTGTATTCAAAGGGGGAATTTATTAAGGCCATTCTTCTCCAATTGCAGGCCAGATTAGTATCACTCTTCCATAATGCAGTGCTGAGAGGATACTTAGTTTGCAAAAATCACTGCTTTGATGTGTTTTGGGATGTGGTTTTATTACTATTATTAAGTGATGCTGACCTTTATTTATTAACAGGTCTATTTTCTGCACATTTAGGTTTTAATGCAAAAGGTACTAAATAGTACTGTGTTAAGCTGCAGGAAAAATTATTAACACATGTACTCCTGATTATTTATATTTCAGGTGCTGTTTAAAAGGCATTTGTCCAACTTCACTTCTTTTCGTGTTATGTTTAGGACATGGCTCAATTTCTGAGGGTCAGACTCATTTTCAGAGTAAGCAGTTTACAATCATTTTCCCACTGTGAGAGACTGAGAGTTATAATGGGAGACACAGCTTTGGCTTCTATTATTCATGCTTATTTGTCTTACATTAATATCCAAGATAAATATCAAGATTTCAAAAGCCACTATACTAAGGATTACAGAGAAGCTGCACAGAAAGAAATCCATCTTCAAAGTGGAATTTACATTCTAAATACAGTTTGTATCCTCTTAACCTTTGCAGTATCTCTACCATCTTACAAAATGAGGAACGATCAGCAAGACCCACATTAATCTGTTAAGTACTTCTTGAAGAAATTGTTATCTTTGCTAGACCTCTCTGGACATGGTGGGTCTGCAAAGAGTGCATTTAAAAGCATTTTCCTTCTTGTTTCATATTTGAAAGAGTCACTCAGGCCAAGTCATTTCCTCTTTTGTTTGATGGACATGAGACCGAAATACTTTTGTACATCACAGTAGCTTAATTCCACTGAACTGCTTTCAAGATGTATTTAAATCACTAAGTATCCTCTACCTAAGACTAATCCCTCATTTAGCCTTCTGAAAAAACTTGATTCTTGGCAAATAGATATAATTATTTCACATGCTTCTCTCTGTGAAAACATAAGTCCACAATTAGCTCACATGAACAGGCACGGATCAGAAGAGCTTTTGAGTGTGGTCTTCTTACAAATCTTTGGAATAAAAGTCATCATTTGTTGTCAAGCTTTCCTGGATAATTTTGTAAAGAAACTGATGTGAGTCTGATCCCCTCACTGGGTCACAGCCTATTTGTTTTTCCATCTCAGCTGGACTAGAGAAAATAGTGCCCAATTGAGAGCACAGCTCAAGAGCTCATGTGCCAGCTGCTGGTGCTCCAGGAACCTCCTGTCCCACCTCATTCCCTGGCACAAGTTCTTCACATAAACAAGGTTTTGGTAGATATTTCTAGTCCAATCTGTAGATGGATACGTAAGCGCCATCAGAATCAAACAAGATGAGTCTTTACTCCATAGAAAAAACAATATGGTCACTAGTAAACCATGAGTTAGAGCAGAGGTTTGATTTAAAACAAACCCTCTTTATTATTCAGAGTATTTTGTTTATATGTAACCCACAGGGATCTGAGATTGGGCAGCTGCTCTATGTGGTCTGCTCTTTTATGGCTGTTATTGCACAGCTCTTCTCACTTCTGATGTTCAACACAAAAACATCGACGGTCACTTATCCAGATCATTTTTATAAAAAAAAAAAAAAAATAAAGTAAAAGTTGTCTATCTAAAATTTATCTTGTGTCTGAATTACTGCTTGTATATGCTTTAAAGCCTACCATCCTTTCAAAAACTTTTTCCTCTTGCATTTTTCTTGCAGAACTTCAGAAATAGCTTGCCAAGATTACACACAAGCTGCCATGAAGTTCACAATATGAAAATAAAGTGATTTTTTTCTTTGATTGATGGCCAAAGTGCTCTCCCAAGATGTGACTAATGCAGCTACAGAGCAGTGGGAGAAGGCCATTAAGGCTTGTATTGATTTCCTCTGAATTCTGGATAATATATCAACAATCTTTGCTACTTCTACTTGAAATTTTTAATTTAAATAACCGGAACCAAGCAGTCAATCATTTGCTTCCCTTAGAGCTGAGGCCATTTTGCATTGATATTTCAGACGGAATAGAAACCATAAAGCTGCTTTGTGTTATGCATGCTATTAATAATATTTAGACTATGATAATATAGCAAATGTAAACAAGCCAATGATGCACTACATGGAGGGTTTTTGAATGGTTCTGTTGCTCCCTGACAGCTTTGGGCAACACAATATCAGAAGGATATAAATCTATTTAAAAGCCTCCATTTTGCTCCTCCAGATGAGGAGCAGTTTGAACAAGTCACTTGGCTTGTTCAACCTGGAGAAGAGGAGACAAGGAAGGGACCTCATTGGGGTCTGCAGCTTCCTCACGAGGGGAAGAGGAGGGCAGACACTGATCCCCTCTCTGTGGTGACAGTGACAGGACCCGAGGGGATGGCTGCAGCTGTGTCAGGGGAGGTTTAGGTTGCATATTAGGGACAGGTTCTTCACCCAGAGGGTGGTGGGGCACTGGAACAGGCTCCCCAGGGCAGTGGTCACAGCACCAGCCTCATGGAGCATCAGGACAATGCTCTCAGGGCACAGGGTGTGATTTTGGATTTTCCTTGTTCAGGGCCAGGAGTTGAACTTTGATGCTCCCTGTGCATCCTTTCCAATTCAGGATATTCCATGATTCTAGATCAAGAAACTGGGTACCAAAAAATGTAATTCTTCTGCAAGAATGAATATATTGTGGGGCCAATTTCACATAAATTCTATGAAAGATGAATTTCACCCTGCTGAGTACTGTACTCTCTCTTGAATGCTACAACTTCCACATGAAGACTAAAAGAGAAAAGCAATATTGTACCCATTTATGTCTCCAGGACACAGAAATTCTAAAACTAAGTTGTACCTCTTTCTCTGTGCCAATATCAAAGCTGCTAATGCTGTCCCTGCTGTGCCAAAAGTGAAAATGAAAATATACCTCTTGAAATAATAAAATTGAACAAATCTATTTGTTATTCAAACATTGTATGAGGATGTGCACATGTCCTTGACATTTATTTTGATGTGATAATCTGCCATTTACATGACATTATATTCAGTCACACAAAGCTTATGCTGAAGGATGGGTGTTCTTATTAACCTCAAAGTACTTACAAATTATAGTTGTTTTCTTTATTTGTTTGTTCAAATCCACTTGAAAAGGCTGCTGAAGGATGTTCTACAGAAAAACAACCAGCATCCTTTGAGGCACTGATGGTTTCTTTCCTGTAACACTCTCCTCCCCTGATTTGCATTGAATGCGTCCTAACACTCCTGACTTTCTTGTCTCCTTCCTAGTAAGTCAATTACTAATTAATCAAATGCTTGTTTTAATTGGAAACATTTTCTCATTAATTTGAAAGATGATTGAAAGAGACTGAACTTGAGCATCGCCTTCTGTTCTTCCAAAAAAGACTGTGTGGCAAAACTCCTGTTTCAAAAAAAGTATCATATCAAGCTCACAGATCTGCTCATGTAGGGGAAAAAAAACCAAACAAAAAAACCTCAAAAACAATATTTTTGTAATACTTCATCAAATCAACAAAAATGCAATAAAACTGCAACTTGAAGAGCCTTCAAAGTTAAGAATTGCTTGCCAAATTTAATTCAGTTTGTTTTGCTGGCTTTCTCACAAGTGTGACATGAGCATACGCTCACTGACAAGGTTTGCAAACACACAAAGTGCAGAATAACCTCAGGGTTACCACACTGTGCTACTAGGTGAATAAAAACTGCAGCGTGAAGTGGATTAGTCTGACTCTCATGGAATGCATAGCCTTTGTTTCATTTTTAAGCAGAATTTGGAGAAAATTTGTTTTCCAAGTCCCTGAATTCTAATCTAGGTGAGGGCTCTTGCTAGCACAGAGCTGGAGCTGATTGCCATTGCACAGCAAGCAAGGCATTTAAGGAGTGGCAGTGAAAATTATAGGAATTCCCCCTGCCTGCAAAGAAAAGGCATTAAAAACAATCTGTAGCAAATAAAGTGTCAGGTTTCCTCGTAATAAACAAGCAAAATCAAAAATCCCAGCTGAAATCTCATTGAACTTCCAAAAATATTGAACTCATTGAGGCCAAAAAATAAGATCTTTACTTAACTATTAAGATCATTCACGTAATTATTAAAATCAGGCCAATTAATTTAGACACAAAACAGCCACCATCTCTCTCTTTTTCCTGTCTTCCTGCAGTACCAGACAAAACACACAAGAAGCTTGCTGAACATAATCCCACATTTTAAAGTGATGATTTACAAAACACCGGCAAATGTTGAGCGGAGCAGACTCCCTCTCACCTCCCTTGAGATTTACATCATCTCTGTTTTACGGCCTACTTGTGTTGAACTTCAACACCCAAATTATTACCAGTGTAATCCACGTAGATGTTGAATAAAAACTCTCTAAACAGCTACTCTTAAAAAAAACCAGATTGAAAACCTATTAAAACAACTGTCTTACTGCAAATTTTCTATGCTCTCATGAAGCTTTCTGAGCCTATGCAAATCATCTACATAATTGAAAGAGCTAATTGACATTCTGATATATGAGAATATGTGTTTTGGTGGAACAGTTATGAAGAGCTTTGTTTCATAATTTGTCAACTTTACTAAATGTCATTGAGTTTGCCTTAAATCTGAGTTTTCTTTTTGTGCTCCAGAGTATATTCCCTGAGCAAAACCTATTTGTTGAACTTGTCCCAGTTTTTAAAGCCTATCTCCTTCTGTAACTGAAAAATTAAAATACCTGGAATAAAGGACATGGTCAGACTACAATAAATGCAACAAGGTGGTGTTTTGGGGTTTGTATTTTCCTCCTTCCATGGTCATAAGTCAAGGTTTGTTCCAGCACTGGAAACACTCAGGCACAGTACAGAAATGACATCATTTTGAGAGCAGAGTGGGCCCTAGGGATTTAAATAGAAAACTACTAAAGCTTTCAGTAACATAATTACAAATTTATATTCAAATTAGGTCTTTTGAACAACATCATTCTTCTGATTACTGGATTCAAGGTAAAGGATATTAAAAAAAATAATCTTTATTATTTTCCTTTTATAGCTGGTTGTTTTCTAGACAAACACACTGACTGCAGCACAAAGCCACATTTCTTTACTAAAATGTCAAATGCTATTTTTTCTTAAATTTCCCTGAACAACAAAGAAGGTTTCAGAAGAAATACCTGACCATCAATCGGATTTCCAATCATTAAATAAGCAAATTGGTGAAAAAGAGAGCTGAAGAGGAATACTGTACTGCATTGCAGTTTTCTTTCCCTTTCCTAAAACTGATGATTATTCAGTGGTCATAAAATAGCATCCACAGACAAAAAGGCACCAATTCCATATAATGCATTTATTGAAATAATATTATCTGAACCAAAGGCTGGATTGTTATTAAAATGAGACAATATACAGTTCTAGTAGCTTCATAACTTTGTGCATTACTTTGCCAAGCCTAAAACAGAACAGGCACCCATTCTACAACCTAAATTCAAGTAATGAAACATGATGAAATTCAAAATAATAGATAGGTGCAAATATAAAAATCTAGAAAAAGATAGAAAAATGAATGAGTGAAAACACAATTCTATCAGCATTCATATAAAAGTGTCCCAGCACAGTATATGAGGCTGTAATGCCTTCATAAACTGCAAGGAGTTTTTTTGTTGTTTGCTTCATTTTAAAATATGTTTTCCTGACTGAAAAGACAGGACCAAGCAGGAAGTAACCAGCAGGCAGAGCTGTGCACTGCAGAGTATCCCAATTATCCTCTCCATGATGTGCACAGTGAACCCTTTCCATGCAATGAGATTTGTCACCCAGCTGAGCCTGCCAAGCTCTTCCTGTGACATGAGAAGGGCATGGCAAACACCATGGAGAAAGGAGAAGTCACTCAGGTCCCTTTCAGTTGCCATGTGAACTCAGAGGTACAAGAAAAAGGAAATTAATGTGTTTCCAACTGAACTCTGACAATTTCCTCCATAAAATATATATTTTATTTCAGAAACTGTGTCAATGTGTATGACAACAGTGCTTCCTAGAGAAGCGTGTTCTTCCACTGCAGCTGGGTGTCGCTGCCTTTGTGGAGGTAAAGCCTTACAGAACACAGGTGAAGGATCTGCCTCAGATCTGAATGCAAGACGATGAACCAGACTCCACCACTGACCTTTTCTTGCCAAAAATTTATAGATGAAGACCAATAAAATGAATATTTTAAAAGACTCTTTTTTTTTAAAGAAAGTAGAAGTGTTCTGTTGAAAGGACCCAACTCCTATCAACAAAAAGCTGCCCAACCAGTTAGAATTTAACTTCCTTTTCCTACAAAGACCAGTATCCTCAGCGCTCACTAACCAATGAAAAGAAAAAAAAAAAAAAAAAAGAAAAAAACAAAAAAAAACCCAAAAAAAAACCCCAAAGGGGTTAGAATTTTATTTTCAGGAGTTGTGGTAGAACAAAATAGATTCATTAACATTCATATTTTCCTTAACTGAAATGATAATGGACCATCCAGCTTGTCAATCTAGTGTGCAACAATATTTTTCAACTGACTTTCCTAAATTAATTTATCCTGAGAATGGAGCTCAGTGCACCTCATCATAATAGCCTGTGCCATGCAATTCAAAGATAAATACACACATTTTTATCTCTGAGTAGGATAAATCTGGAATAAGCCTCCTGAAATTAATTGGGGCTACTGCAGTCTTACTCCGATGTCACTCAGATCTGTGTGGGGTCTAGAATTAAAACAGAATGTTTGCACAATGGTAAATGGATTCTACAGCAGGAAGGGATTCAGATGTTTGTGAACAGCATGAAAGTTCCTCACCTAAGAAAGAAATTAAGCAATCACCACCTAAGAAGTGAGGCCATTATTTGGCCCTGTGCATATATTTAATTGTCCCTTCAGAGGAGTCACTGTTGGCTGAGTGTTGGTCTCCACAGTTTCCATTATGCTCCAGAGTAAAAAGACTGACTTTGAATCAGCATTTCAGTCCTCCTAGAGGAGTCATACCTGGAAGTTCTAGACCTTGATCTCATGAAAACAAAAAACTCAATCATCCCTGTCTTGCCCATTAGCCCACAGAGGGCTGCATTCTTCACTTTTACAGCACCATCAACAATGAAAGTTTTCAAATGCATAGACTTAAAACTGGTTTACCAAATCTTACCTATACTTCAGGCTACATCTGAAGAGAAAATAGTTACTCTATCTTACCAAAAAAAAGAAAAAAAAAAAAAAAAGGAATTTAGCATGAATTAAAACAAACCACAACAGTTGATCAGAAATAAAGAGAGATAATAACACAGTATATACTCTGTGTAAATGTTAGAATAACTGTTTCTCTCTTCCTCTTATATTTAGCTGACTGCTATGTAAAACTCAATTAATAGCCCTGGCAGAAGGATCTCTCTTTGTATTTTGGGAATGTGTGACTTTATGCAGAGTCTGCTCAGCAATATGTGTGATACACCAGAGAAGCACATAAATAACAAGCAGCTGGGACCAGTACAGGTTCCATTGATGCTGATGGTTCCCTTTTCGTGTGGCTGACAATTTTAATAAAAAAGATTAAATCCCAAAGGGGGTTTAACTTTATCACTCAATATAACTGACGCTGCAGGAAGTGCAATATGCAGTTAGAAGGAAAATTAACTGTGTTCTATATAGCATATCCATCATGCATGAGCAGTGTAACAACTTGGGGTAATCACCACTGCATTTTTTCATTTAGCTAAAAATAAATATTGAAAACAGAAGTTAATCAACTATACCGTGGAAAAAAAAATATTCTTTCCATCTTAAATCATACTGACATCCATCTATCAAGATGCTCGTGGGCAAGCCTCCCCACTAAGGGATGAAAGGTAGAAGACTCCTGCACCTCCAAATGACCAAGTCATTACAGGAAGGGCTCTTTTTGGTAGATACTCTGTGCCTATGCAAGCTTTCCTGATGGAGGTAAGCAAATAATTTCTGTCTGTTCCCATGTTAACCCACTGGCCATGGTAGCTACAGCATTCTGACACTAACCCTCCCTATGCACACCAGCCCTGCTGCCTCCAGAAGCTGGGGCAGAATTGCTCACACGAGGCACATTTAGTCCTAATCAAGCCCACCGGGCTCAGCACTCAGAGCTGACCCACACAAAGGTGTGCTCCTGGTGTGCCACATCCATCCTCAGCTGAGGTGACACAAGGAATTGCCTCCATGGCTCAGCACACTGCCAGGAAGAAAGAGCAGGGGAAACATTTGCATTTCTAAATGTATCAGTTATTGTGCTTCAGTTTCCCATCTAATATTATAACTTCTGGCATTCACTTTCCCATACTTGGACAATGAGTAAATGTATTTTTTCAGTCAATTATCAGACTGATATATTGAAATGCTTTGCTTGCATGTAATGAAAAACTAACTAGAAACAACATACACATTTCAAAAGCCTCAACAATTAGAATCTAGAGACAGCACCACTGTGTGTTGCAGTAACCTGGCAGTTCCTTGGACAGAAGATTCATTGATTAAATGAATGTTTGGTGTATAAAGGAAGAGTTCACCACAAGATCTGATCAAAACAGCTTAAGACTTTCGAGTGAACTAAGATTAGTATTCCAAGTTACCCTGGTTACAGCTGCTGGTGAATTTCAAAAGCAGTTTGAATTAGCCTGAACCATTCATTGCATGCCTTAGCTAATATATGAAAGAAAAAGCCTGACAATGAATTATCACTTGGGAAGGCAATTCTGATCTGAACTGCTGTTACTAAATGTAAACAAATTTTTAATTAGTTTTTTTCAATGACTTCAGGTTGTCCTATTATTGATAGTACCTCAATTGTTATTTGCAAATAAGCAGAGGCTTTGCTAAATAAGTTATAGAAGACTTTGTAATTAATTTTGATGTGATCTGCTCTTGATAAATCCACTGGGAAATTAACTCAGCTGGATACTACCACAATTATTTGTATTAAACTCTCTCTAATTTCCTACAGATAAGTTTACTGTGATAAAATATATGGACTAGGTAGAATTCACAAAGCTGTATTTCAACTAACCATTAAAGATTCAACGAAATATCATTAAACCTACTGAAAAAACTGACTAAGTATTAATACTTAAGGAATTGTGAAGGAATGTAGCAATTGTACTGTTAAAAGAGATCAAACATATCGGAATGGTCATTTTCCCAGCACACAGAGCAAAAATTATCCCTCTTTTGAAATATGCTAAATATTTATCCAGATAATAAATGTATTTTCTTCTAGAGCTAAACCATCTTCAGTGATACTGTTTTATGGGAGAGGTTCTGACAGAGAGATGTAATGCTGGGGATAAAAAATTAAGCGAGACATTGAAACAATCTAGAAGAATTGCATAGGGAAGTTTACCTAATGTCAATCTTCAGTGTGCTCTGAGCTTAAATCCCTCTGAGGATGAAGCTCTCTGAGTTTCACAATCTGTTTTGGCCATTATTCATGAGCTAACATTATAAATGACCTTCCTTGGCAAAAAGGCAAAAAATGAAACCAAACACAGTGTTCTTTCCATGTGGAAGCCCCATAATGAAAGCAATCTGAAGATCAATCACTGACAATTCTAGCTCCTACTAAAAGTCAGCAACTTCATGAATAGCAACATTTTCTCAGCCAAGACCTAACAAGGCAACCAACTCCTATCCTGCAGCCTTGCAAACATCTGTTATCCATAACAATTTTGCCTACTGTTTATATAATCCTGCAAGAAGAAAGGAAACAACCATGGGTTCACTGACAATTGAGGCCAGATTTGGATGCATTTGTATTTTCCTCCAGTTGTCAATAGCTCATTAAATGTAACAGCTCCACAACCAAGATGTAGAAATGAAATATGTAAATTAAGGTATTTTAATATTTAAGCATGCATTAAAAGTCAAAGAGATTTCTAAATGCCAGATTAACGACAAAGGTCAATGATTATCAGTCCAGTTTCTCAAAGTGACACAGCAGGTTTAACATCTGTGTGCCAGAATACAATTCTGAAGTTCCTTGAGAGTTCTATGAGAACCCAGGACTCTTAAATTAGTAACATTTTCACTTGTCCCTGTGGCTCATTTTGAAGATATTTGATGTTTTCTTATGCTTCTTCAAGTCTGTATTTCCTACTCTCCTAGATATCCTACAGTCAGAAAGTTAGATTAATTTACTCTACACCATTTCTGTTGGAGCAGATAAAATATCAATTCAGTGTAAGATTCTGAGTTAGTGAAACTAAGGTTAAATGGCCTAAGTCTGTAGGACAGTTTCTAGAATAGGGCACTTCTCAAGTCTCTGTTTCCAGCTTCAAGAATTATCACATATTTCAATAACCAGTTGTCCAATGACTCCTTACAATAACCCAGTTTGTTCTCACACCAACACTTCCGTTTCAACAACCCTTTCCTCCTGCTGCTCAGTCTTCCTTTGTAGAGATTTCTGGACTGTAGCTGTAGGATTTGCTCTCCATCTCTCTCTCCCTCATTTAGTCCCTCCTGACTAAAACACAAAACCCCTTCCCCCACCCCGCCCCNATTGGCAGCCACACCGATACCACCTCAGAGGGTCACTGCTGAGACCAAAGCCCCTTTGCAGGGGCCTGACAGGTCCCTGTGTGTGTCCCCCACACTTCACACCAGCTTTCCTTACCAGATCCACCCCAGGTTTCCCATAGCTGAGTCTCAGATGTCTCATTCCATAAAACAATTTATTCCTGGGGCAGTAACACAGAAACAGCCCAAGGTGGTGTCCCCAGGGAGGGACCCTGAGCAAAGGAAACCCTGGGCTTTCATCCCCTCACAGTTCAAGCAGGAGAAAGTCTGAGGTTTCAGCTCCTGCCATGTCCCTGAGTGTCTTCACCTGGCTGAGCCACAGGTGCCCTTTGTTACCCAAATTCACAGCCTGTCCCGGGCCCCACTCCAGGCCACCTGCACTGAATGGATTCCTGAGCACTTCCCTCTGTTGGATCCCCCCAAAGATCCATTCTTCCCACTCAGATAGGGTGGATGAAAACCATCTGTGTGGTTTTACTCCAAGCAAACCAACAGAAACAGAGTCATCAGAGCAGCCTGTGCTATCCAAAGGTAATCTAACTACTCAATAACCTAAAGTTTAGCAGCAAAGCATCCTCTAGCAAATGGAAAGCTCATTTTAAGTGGTAGATCAGCACATAGACTCAAGCAGTACACTCATACAAGGGTGACAGACACACTTGCACCTGATGTGCACTTTGCAGTTCAAAGATAACACTTTATGCTCAGCAAGGCTTGTGAGACATTCTCTTCTTCCCACTGCAAATGCAATTGGGGAACAGCTAATGGACATATCAGGGAGCAGCAGAAACAGCTGGGCACAAGGGCAGACAGACCAGGAGCTGAGGCTGACCAAGCAGCAATCTCACCTGTGAGGGTGCAGTGCCTACAGCATCCAGGCAGGGCTGGGTAGTGACACGCTCTGGTGGCCATCCAGTGATCAGCTGACAAGATGTAATAAACCAAGTCCAAGGTGAATTCTGAAGTCCCATTTATCCAGTTGGGACAGGAGGAAACAGGGCTAGCTACCACACAGCTCAAGGAAGAAGTAGGAAACATGGCTACAGCTCCTAAAGAGGAGAAAAGCAGAGGAGGTGTGGGTGGTGATCCCAGGTGAGGCTGCTCCAGGCAGACAAGGCTTGTTAATGTGCCCAGGGCCATGGAAAAACGCTCTCCTGCAGAGAGCAGTGTCCTGCACCAGCAAATGGCCTCAGCTCCCTCTTAGCAGGAACCATGAGGAGGGGATGAGGATGATTTCTGCCTTGGAAGAGGTGCCTGTCCCATGCACACCCATCCTGGTCCCACGGCAGTCCCATCGGGGGCTCCCCAAGAGGAACGAGTGCTGCTGCTGGAGCCAGCGAGCACAAGGAGCTGCCAGCACCTTCCCAAAGATCCTTGGGTCCAGGCAGGAGCTTAAAAAGTGGCACTGTGGATCCTGTCTGAACATTCCCTGCACAGCTTTACACTGTTAGCAAACTTTATTGATATTTTAACAGACTAACTTTCTTATGAACTAATGGGTTAGGATGGACAGTTCCTAGACAAATAACTTCTACATACAAAATTATGTGCTGGCAACAATTCATCTTTCTTTTCCTCATACAAAGCATTCTTTGCCTGGTACCTCGTTGAAATAACCTAACCTTTCACTTTTGTGAAGCTAAAAAAGATTTATGGCAGCTGAAATCTGCCTGTAGTCCACATTTTAGCTCCCAAAACAATTTAAATACTTTGCTATGCTGGAGGTTTTTCATCTAGAGACAGAACATCTTTAAAAGAAAATAAAATCTGACAAAAATAGAGGTTCTAACCAATACAATCTGGCCTGATAAGTATAGGCAAGGAAAGAAATTTGCTAATATTCTGCACCATAGCCAAGTGAACTTGGAGGCAGAAGTAAAAGATTACTTTCCAGTGTAGGTTTAATCTGAATCTCATTTTGTTCCTAGGTGAGAAAGAAAGGCCAGAAGAAAACAGAAGAAGTTGGGAACCTGGACATATAATTTTGGTAGAAGAATGTAGTAATTTTCATCGGAAATATATCTATAGTAAAACGAAAGTTTTTAGAAGTCATTAGTTCTGCCTGAGATGCAATCTTGATCCTGTATATTTATTGTTTTCTATTTTCTGAGCAAGTATTTTAAAAGTTATTAGATGAAAGGAAAAGAAAATCACAGACCACTGTAAAGTATTCTTGGAATCAATTTTTCAAAGTAAAGAGCATTGAAAACTGTAATTTAGTCCTGGGCCTTTAGAATTTCCTAACAAAAGTACCATTATTATCATTTTTTTAAATCAACTAGCAATTACAAATCCATAGTTCGATTTATGCCAGTGAATCTACAAAAAGGTGAACAATTTGCGAAGATAAATTTCTCTAAATAAACTTTTCGTATAGAGTTTTAAGGCCTCAGAATTTATTGCTACAAAATTATAGACACAGATGGTTTAATGAGCAAATTCACACTCATAAATGTTTGAGGGGAGAAAAAAAAAAGGTACTTAACATGTTTCTGAGACCATTTCCTGACCCTGAAAATCCAGAAAGTGCCCAGTGCTGTCCAGCCACTGACCAACACTGATGTCCCAATGTGAATCCGTAGACACACATCAAACACAGGTGCTGGGAATTTCGAGTGCCTCCAAGTTTAAGTGGCAAACGCCAGAATTGCAAACATCTGATTTTCCTCAGCACCCAACCTCCAGAACCAGTTTTTGTTAGCTAAGCTTACTCAGGGAATTATCTTTTATTACCCTATTACATGAAAAGTGTAATTTCATTTCTGTATTTTAATATTTTGTCTTTATGGATTTTTTTCTTTTTTAATTCCTTTAGCTACACTTAGTCCTCCAGCAAAAAGAATTCGCCAACTTTCATCAAAACACTGGCCTTTACAGGCACCTTGTTGTGTCAACAAAGCTGTACTGTTATTATTTTCCGAAAAGAGGGAAAACACTGCCTTTTAATAGAAACAAAGAAGGGAAGAAAATTATTTGAAATATTAAAATGTGTCTGCAGTGAGCCATTTAAATGACAATAGCAAGAGGGAGCTTTACTGAAAGGATAATGAAAAAATCGCTTAGCAGTCGGTACAAAGAGTGTTTGTATGTGAAGACTTTCCCTCGTAGCTTTGTGGTTTCCAGAAAACAAGCAGCACTTGGAGGATACAGACAAGGGAAAGCAGCTCAACTGAGGAACTCTTTGCAATTTAAGATGATCCTGGTGTAATTGGCCATGCCTCCACACGCCCTGGTGATGCCTTAGGTTTTAACTTTTATATTTTTCAAATCCTGTATTCCCAGTGTGTAACTCTGCAGTGTCCTGTAGCCTGGGAGCTGCTGCTCTCTCATGCTGAGACAGACAGAACAAAGCCTCTCCAGGCTGCTCTCCAAGGACACCCAGCCCGGCCTAGGCCCAAAATGTGTAACCCAGCATCTTGAGAAGGGGGGCAAGCTGAGGGGAAATTCCATCATTAGCTAAAGTTTAATTGGTGAAATTGGGTTGAGATGCAAATGGAGCAAACCTATAAAAGTGTGAAGAACTCGTGACTCGGGGTCCATCTTGGGTGCAGCCTTTGGCCTGCCCAGGGTGTGCCTCTGAAGGCCTTTCAAATAAATATCCACCTTTATTCCCTTACTCCTGTCCAGTCTCTGTTTCTAGGTTGGCCTCTTTAGGCATCACTGGTGTGAAGCAAAATGCGTTAACATTTTACTTAAGAGTTTTCTTTCCCACAGAACTTGAACTAAATACAGGCATACACACTGCTAACATGCAAACCCTCTGTTGATAATCAGAACTTTTTTACCTGCTATGATCTTGTTTGTTTCACTTACCTTGCAGCCATCAGCATCATACTGTAGATATGAGTTGGTTTGAAAATGTTTCTGGTCATATTTTGCCAAAGTTTTCCTCATTTAGTTTTCTCTTGGACCTTTGTTTCACTGATACTGTTCAGAGGATGCAGGATCTAATTTGGAAAGGATTTAAGGGAGCCTTACATGTAATTTTTTTGCAAACTGTATTAATAATAATAAAATCTGATAAAGAGTGGGATTAAATTGAATAAATTTGGGGCAAATAGTTTTCATAATGGAAGAAATATGCTGCTCTTCAGCCTCAAGTTCCTGTAGTGTTTCACTGTTTTAATGCCTTTTTCAGTCTTTTTGAAGTAAGGAAATGACATTTCCTCCATTTTATAGAGGAAGAAGTAAAACACTACATGGGCAAATTACTTGTAAGCATCAACATCACTAGAATATTTACTTGAACCTGTGACTCCCACGTTAAAGTAAATTAGAAAAATAAATATCATAGCTAGTTTCCTTTCAGCTTCCTTTCTGGTTGTTGAATAATTTTAAAGATTGCATTTTCTGCCCCCATGGACAAGAGTCCCGTCTCCTCATAGTAATATTCTTTTGTCTTTTTCTGAGGACAGACAAGATGTGGGAGCTGCATGAAAAATTTGCTTATGAAGTTAGTCCAACAGACCAGAAGCAGCAAAAATACTTTTGTGTGACTCCAGTGAAATAACAGAACATGTGAGTTTACAGAGCCATCACCTGAACACTTTCCATTACCATTAAATTCACGTCTCAAATAGAAAAGAAATTCAATGGGGTAAAATATCCTCTATTGACTAACATTTTCATTACAGGGAGCCATACAGCTCAGAAGAGAATGGTCTGTTGCTGTTTTTTTCTAATGGGTGTTTATTATCCCCAGGCATACTGCAGTGGGAGAGTGCTGCAGGTGATTAATGACTTTACCTGCTGCAAAGAGCAATTGCAGAAATGTCCATTTCAGTTTTTTTATCAGAGATACACCACTAAAGTATAAATATCCAAGTATTTGTAGAGGAGGACACTTCGGAATCAATAAGGAATAGACGCAGTCACCTTAAGAGCCATATAATTTGAAGTTTAGAAGTTACACCTCTTAGGAACTGACAGACTTTTCTCTGCTGGTAATTTGAGTTACAGAATAACTTCATCTTTCAGATGAGTTGTTTTGGAAACATCTTGTCACAGAAAGAACTATGCTATCTGTGCTGAAAATAGACCACCCAGTCTGGGCTGAGTATGCCACATGCATTACAAATTGTGGCTCATGCAGTCATGCAGTAACTCCAACTTTGGATTCACACTGATTTAAAATTGTTTTGGCTGAGACGACATGGCTCAGGTCTATGTAATTCAGTGTATTTTTTGGCCAGGCCAAACTTTTCTGCAGGTCTGGTGAGGTCCAGCTTCCTCTTTCAGCTCTGCCAATGTTTTTGTACCTGCAAAGAGACCTGCACCTGCCTAGGAGTTTCCATGCTGTTAACAAATTCCTGTGTGTCAAAGATAAAATTCTCTTTTCTAATGAAGGAGAGAAGGAATAACTACAAACCCCAGAGCTCAGACACTATGGTAATCATCTAGCACACTAAAAGTACAGGTTCAGGCTATTAATCTAGAGCAGCAATTAAAATGTGAGCCTCCCATATGACAAATTTTAAGTATTTTAAGTGCCAGGTGCCTGGCTGTTCTCAGATAGACAATTTTCTGTCTCCTTTTCATTGTTGATTATGGCCATTTTGTGAATGTTTTTTTCCTATCTCTCATTTTGACCAGGTCTTGCATTCTGCATCTGTCTAAAGTCTGGGATCAGGAAAGATTCAGTTTAGGGGATTCACCAATTTTCAAACAGAAAACCTCTAAATCTTTTACAGACCATTCCCAGGTGACTCTACTCGTGAACATTTATTACCCTGAAGTCTTCCACCTCACTGAATTTCAAAAGTCTCTTACAAGCAGATGAGGTGCTGAAAACATTCAGATAAAGGTTACAAGAACCCTCTATAATGTGAAGTGGCAGGCAGCCTAAGAATGAGAATTGCTGCTACTTCTTCCAACAAAAATTACCTAGGATAGTACTGTAATAATGATGGCATTAGAGAACATGAATGTCTTCAATTCCCAGATGGACTGTTGTCCTCTAACCTACAGATTTGTCTGCGATAATTCCCCTTTTTGCTGTATCCAAGGGCCCTAGCAGCTATCCATGCAGCCCCAAGAATGTCAGAAAACAGCAGCTCCAGCTCTACACAGAGGCTCCCTGACCCTGCTGCTGCTTTGTCACATATCACAAACCAACATCAGTAGAACCAGCACGACTCCTAAAGCATAACCTCATTAATTACCAATGCTGCACAATGGCTTCATGGCAGGTTTCAGGTCATCATCACAATAATCAGGAAAAGAACATTGTATAGCCAGTCCTGAGGCATCCACAGTATTATTTCCAAGTGTGAGTCATCATTCCTCTTTAAATTCACTTCCAGGGCTTTAGTTTTCAGTCAGGACATTTCTTTTCAACCAGGAGTCAAAAGTCCTAAACCCCCCACCAGTTTTAAGCCGTGAAATTCCTCGGCCTCCTGTGGAGCAGTTTCTGCCATGAACTGATGTGAATGATATCAGGATGAGACACCACCTCTCTGAACACTCATACCTGCTTCTCTCCTGCATCTCTGCTGCTTGTGCTCTCTCAGTGCCTTCAGGTGCTGCTGGCTGCCTGAGCTTCCCCTCACAGCAATTCAGCTGCAGCAGGTACTGCAAAAGCACGTTGCTCTGCCATCACATTTCTTTTCCCCTACTTTGTCCCTCTTTAATGGAATCATTCATTTTCCTGAGATTACTTTTTCAATATTAAAAAATGAACGTAAAACCCCCTGCCTAATTAATCTTCCAACCCTCCTCCCTCATTTCACCAATCACAGATTTCTCAGAGCCACATTTTCTTAAGGAGCTTATGTAAACCAAATCATAGCTGTTTGTGTATCTTTCCTCTCAAAAATCTTGCAGTATAACCCCATAATACTCCCTATCTCATTTCTTTCTTCCATATTTCCATCTTAATAAAGCAATGCATGAAACAAAGTTACTAGCAAATAAAGACAACAATATATTCTCAGCCTCTGATAGCCTTGTCATTGTTTTCACAAACAATGCCTCTTAAATTGCCAACTGGATGTCTCTCTCTTTCAGTTCTGGATATCTACGTGTTCCTTCCCAGACTTGACCTTCCATCTGACATTTGGTCTGTGAAAACATGTAGGAGCAAATGGAAAACAACTTGGATTTTCATCTCTGGCTCCTGTGGTGTTTCAGCAAAAGCAAAGTCAGTTACCTCTAGCAAAAACTGACAAATCCACAACATTCTGAGAGTAAATTTCCTACATGTTTCAAAAATACTGTAATGCAATATTTTGCTTTGCGCTTTTGCTTGGTGAGAGAAACTATTTGTACAGTTTTTCCTTTCATCTCAACCAAAGAAAATCATGTGTCTAGTACTTGTCATATGTACATGGCCATACTGGCAGGAAACTTGCATAAAACACATTTGCTTGTTTTATCTAAATAATCCCATTACCTGCCAGCAAACAGTGTAAACAATGCAATGCACAGAAACAGATATCAAACTGGATTTGAGTCAGTAAGCTAGGGAGGAAAACACTAACTTATGTCTCAGAGTATGGGAAATATAATCCTACCAGGTATGTCTAAGTCTTATTTTGTTCACATCAAAGCCCGCTTGCAGGGACAGCTCATTTCTTTTCCCTGGAAACCAAACTAAGGATGGGATACTCACAGAAAAACAGGTGGCTGAAGACAGCTGGCAGAGAATAAATATCCAGCTTTAAGGCAACTTCAGCATAATGACATGAATCCTCCAATTTCTAACTTTGTAGCTTGCTTTTCAACAAACACTTTAAAATTTAGACTTTTAAACAGAGGCAGTTTAGAAGGGTAAAGTGTCTCTAAACCAGTAACACCTGCTCAGCTGATCAATATGTAAGGAAAGCACCCAGCAGCTTTCCAGTCTTGTCCAAATCTGTCTAAATCTGGATTCTCAACCCATTTTACGAGTTTCTTAAAGCCAAATGTGCTTTCCCCTTCCCCCCCAACCCAGTGCTGGGAGGAAATCACAGAACCATAGAACAGGCTGAGTTAGAAGGGACCCCTCAGGATGATGGAGTCCAGCTGCTGGCCCTGGACAGGACAGACCCAACAATCCCACTCTGTGCCTGAGAGCTTTCCCAGGTACAAACACAGGCAGGGTTGCCCTGTCCCACGTGCAGAATCTGGCACTTGCCCTTGTTAGACTTCATCCAGCTGGTGATCTCAAGGTCTCTCTGCAGGGCCTCTCTGCCCTTGACAGCTTCTCCCAATTTAACCTTGTCACAAACTTAGTATTCCTTCGAGTCCTGGGTGAATTTCATTAATGAAATGACTGCTGACTTCAAAGCACATTGAGGCAAAGAGGAACTGGGGATCTGTAGGCACCTCAGAGTGAGAGGTGATGTCAAAGGAAGAGAAACAAGAGGATAAAAAAAAGGTACAAAGAACAAAAGAGAATGTGCAAGGGAGAAGAAATAGAGGCCTTCAAAAGCTGAATAAAAACCAGGCCATGTAGACTGGGAGGTAGATTAATCTGGTGAAAATTAATCTGAAGATCTGTGCCACTTCCTACCTATTCTACTTATTACCTAGTCTTTCCTTGTACAGCATGTTTGTGGAACCGGTTTTGTTCCAGACTAGCACTTAGTGACAACAGATTTAAGAGACAAGTCTGCACAGTGACAGGAGACACACAGACACACATGAGACAAATTGAAATGGCAGCTCTGTGCTTCTACTGAAGGATGTAACATGTGGCAGTGAAAAAATCCCTCTGGCCAAACAGCTTTCACTGAAACTCTGCTAAAAAAGCTCTGTGCTTCTTAAGGGTTCAACTTATAAAAAAGAAATTATATGTAAGCTGCAGGCAACGTTCAACGTCCCATACTCTGAGCCCAGAACTCAGTGAACAAAGATGGTTAAGTAGATCACAATGTGAACCAAGTTTTAATTATATTTAAATTCTCATTATTTAAAGACAAATAACAACATAACGAGTCTGTCACAGAGCAGAGATAAAAACTGCAGTCCCCAAACAACCAACAGTCCGAGCATCAGGCTGAGATAGTCATCAAAGCAACCCATACTTTCCAAAATACCCGGTTATGGGTTTCACACCTCAAACACTTGCATGGATCCCGTTAGACTACTATGAAGGGAGACAAACATTCAAATGTATTCACTGTCCTTCTGTAGTTTTAATTCAGTCCAAACATGAGTTGAATATGAATTTGTGAAAATCAGTTTTCACCTTGTGTTGTAAGAGTGAATTGTGAAAAAGAGCTTTTTGTAAAAGGCCCCATCCTTGCAGAAAAACTGTGAAATAGAGGGTGAACACAAAGGTGAATGGATAATAAAAATGCCTTCGAGACAGCAAATAATGAACAAAAGGGGCTAAAGGGGCTAATATTCTGTAAGTAGTGTCTTTGAGATTTGCACAGCATTTCAAATGGAAGCAGGAAAATCTATACATCTGTGTAGTCCTAGCTGTCATTCCCAGTTCTTTCCCACCTCTGAGGTCACATCACTGCAGCTAAAATCAAATAAACCCAGGACAGGATTGTTTTCCTGCCTTTCCCAGGAACAAATCCTTAAGTCACTTCAGAGAGCTGTGCACCACTGAGTGTACTGGGGCTGTCACTGGTGGCATTAACAAGCAGGTTTTAGTTAAAACTTCAGTGCCTGATACAGCAGCCCACTGACTTAATGGTGCTTCTCACTGTGAGCAGAGTACAGCTGTGGTTTGTCAGCTGGGCATGTTCCCAAGGCACTTGACACACTGTACATTTTACCATCAAATGGTTTGAAACTTTCTTACACCGGCCAGGAATGTAAAACTCCAAGAGACAACTGGAGTTTCGCTGAACTGTAATGAGTTTCTTTAAACAGGGGTGACAGCAACACAAGGACATCCTGCCAGATCTTAAGCAGAGGGAATTTTAGGGCTCCAGGACCTGCCAGAGGTGGAAAACAAGTCCTGTTGTGGGGGTGAAGAGAGGATGGAGAGCGAGGGGTAAAGGGAAGTTTTGGCAGTCTTTAGGATGGCATTATTTAAGGATGCCAATGGTAGGTGGGAGACATCGAGTATCAAGGGAAACAGACCCTCACCTTTCTCCATGTCCTAGACCAAGGGTCACCAAGCTTTTTGATCATATACCACCCAAATTACCATGTGCTGTCACTTCACAACACAATTTGAGAAACATTTCAGCATCTCAAACAATGAGGAGGAGGAGGATGTTGATAGAAATAGAGATGTCAGGAAGAAATCCCTGGGCATTGTGGCAACGTGAAGGGATGTTATCAGTTCATCTGCTTAATCCAATTTAGCTGGTTATTCCTGCAAAAGTAATCCAATTTATCTGCTCGTTCCTGACAAAAAAAATGAAAGAAAAAAAATCTCTTCCAATTGGTAAAACATATTCTATAATACTGTCAGTTTCCTGAAAAATTCCAGAGTAAGGTTTTTTTTTTTAAGACTGCCTTCCAAAGTAGTTCCTAGTTACACAGAACTTCTGAGATAAGTTGAGATAAATTACACTATTTTAATATACATGTAAATTGTGACTTCCCATTAGGGGAGACAGTAAATGTTACAGGGGAAGGCAGTATCAGAATTTTTATTGTGTTAGAGGAGTTTATTTTCTGCTCACACCTCCAACTGACCTTGAGAGTAGATTAATGACATAGACTTCTGACCAAAACAAATCAGTGAGTCCTTTTTTCCTTTTCTTTCAAAATGTACCACAGCTTTTTAACAGATTTTGTCAACAACAACAAAAAATATTTTTTATCTGCTTGCTTATTTTTCACACCAAAAAGCCAATTGTTTTAAAGCAATTCCTGAGCTCTCAGAGAGCCATTTGGCATTTTAAAAAGTGCAGAGCAAAATTTTTAGAGCAGGTACAGACAGAAAGGATTTTCTCCTCCTTCCCATCTCTGCTGGTTCATTAAAAGCACGTATTCTCTGCTAGGCTCTATGCACGTGCAGCACAGTATTGCTGTTACAGACATGTTTGTATAGATGCTTATAGAGAGGACGTCTAGATGACGCCTTAGGTTTTAACTTTTATATTTTCCAAATTCTGCATTCCCAGTGTGTAACTCTGCAGTGTCCTGGAGCCTGTGAGCTGCTGCTCTCTCATGCTGAGACAGACAGAACAAAGCCTCTCCAGGCTGCTCTCCAAGGACACCCAGCCCGGCCTAGGCCCAAAATGTGTAACCCAGCATCTTGAGAAGGGGGGCAAGCTGAGGGGAAATTACATCATTAGCTAAAGTTTAATTGGTGAAATTGGGTTGATATGCAAATGGAGCAAAGCTATAAAAGTGTGAAGAACTCATGACTCGGGGTCCATCTTGGGTGTAGCCTTTGGCCTGCCCAGGGTGTACCTCTGAAGGCCTTTCAAATAAATATCCACCTTTTTTCCCTTCCTCCTGTCTGGTGTCTGTCTCTAGGTTGGCCTCTTTAGGCATCAAGAGATGCTGTTAACTCAGTCTGGATGGATGCTGGAGGTGATGCCTCCAGCCCAGCCCCATGTCTCAGCTCAGGAGCTCTGGTGACAGAGCTGGAAATCACCACAGGCAGGGGATGCTGAAATGGCTTTACAGCCTCCCAGTCCTGGGGCTCGTGGATCTTTTGCTGATCAAGATAGATTATCCCCCCTGCCACAGGCTTGTTTATACACATCTGGTTTGATGCAGAAGAGAAACAAACACCAGTAACTGTTTCCTCCTCATTTTCATTGCTGTGGTCATAATTCTAAAAAGGAGAGAATATCTTCCAGACAATTCCTCATTGCCTTTCCCCACTCCTTCCCTCTTGAATGCCTGTTTTTAAAATACATATATATAGAAAGAGATAGGCAGGTAGGAAAATAGTATCTGGAAAACATGAACATTCTGTCTTTATATCTTTGGGGAAAAAAGGATGGCGTGGTTCCAGTCATAAGCCCATTGTATGGAACACTACAAATATACAGCCAACAGTTTTATTGCAAATCTTCAAAACATGCTGGTTTTTCCTTTTGAAGAATGTATTTTTTGAGGCTCATAAGGACTGTGCAAAAAAACTTTGACTTTCTTTTAAGAGAAAAATGTTGAATTCTTACAAGACAGTGTTTGAAAATTTAAATCCTGACTGTTCAAACACCTATCCTCTAATCCACTTAAGTTCAAAGCAGAACATTTGAAACTGTCATAAATTATGAGACAGCAGTTAACAGTAGAATAATAAATTCACAATGATTTTACCCTTAAGAATCTGAGTTCAATTTATTGTCAAATCTAGAATACCCAGAGGAAGAAGCCTGAAGACTTACTCTTCTCAGAATGAGAGAAAATTTCTGAACATTCTTAGGATCCTCTCGGTTAAGAATATTTGCTAAGGTTTTAGCACAGATCTTAAGGAAAGAAAACACTTGGCAAGATAAACCTCATTTCGCTCCTCATGACTGACAATTGTAACAAAATAGATCTTCATAAGATACCACAGATTAGGTTGGGCCTCATTTATTGGCAGTTTTCTAAGAGCTGGGTCAAACTCAGCCCTTGAACTGTTTCCATCTTTTATTTACAAGCAACTGAAATTTTCCTTACACAGTTTCTCCCTTACCATTAGAAATTACTCTGAAGACCTTCCAGCAGCTTTTCAATCAAGCTCAGTGTTACTTTTCCTAAAGTTTAGTGTGCAACTTTTGCAGCCCCTACACACCAAATCTCCAGAAATTTATATATATGAGCATGGGCCACTTTTGGCTTGTGAAATGGACACCTGTATGTAAATATCTTGTGGTGTCTGAAATCTGGTTTTAGATCATGAAAATTAAACCAAAACACATAAAATATATTCCTACAGGTTTTTGTGACAGATTTGTACATGACTCAATCTCCTCTGCAAGGAGCAACCTCTGTCCTTCTCATAAGCATGGGAATTAGTGAATATTTCTGACAGACCACATACATGTGAGTCATGCTGCTTCTCAAATATTTGTAATAATCTAATCTTGAACAAGCACTAAAGGCAGGGCAGCAGTGTCTGGTCATACTGGTTGCAACCTCAGCATCCAGGCTGATGGGAACAGTGTTTTTCTGGGAGAGAGTCTGCATCTGATGGCTGCC
This sequence comes from Pachycephala philippinensis, assembly GCA_013397055.1. Taxonomy (NCBI): domain Eukaryota; kingdom Metazoa; phylum Chordata; class Aves; order Passeriformes; genus Pachycephala; species Pachycephala philippinensis. The sequence goes on from VWZT01002092.1 coordinate 64,999, forward strand.
ATGAAATCCTCTGATTGCTGAGCTGTTAAATCACACAAACCTCCTCCTCTCACCCCGTGGCACAAGGGATATTAAAACCAGCCACACCACCCTGGACATTTCACACCAGGACACAAGCTAAGGAATACCCAGGCAAAAGTTTGTGAAAAATTTTTCTCCCTACTTGTGTACCTTTATTCTTTTAGTACTTTATCATGAAGTATTGGTTGGACTCCATTAAAATTCAGTGGCAGGCTACAGAAGGCTGAAATGTCAATTTGCATACTAACTAACAACACAAAGTTCTACAATCAGAAATATCAAAGACATATTGAACTAATCTCTGAAGGGAAGAAGTTCTGATTCTACTTGATATTTGCTAAAATATATGAACCAACTACCAATTATAATGTATTCCTGACTGACAGATAAAATCAGTCTGCTTGGAAGTAATTTAAGCATGTCTAAGCTCAAGGAGTAACTTGCATGACATTCAATTTCATTGCATTAGCTAAATGAAGACAAACTTTTTAAATTGTCCAACCTGATTCTGTGCTGAAAAGAATGATGAAATTGAGGCAGAACTTACATACATCTGTCCCCTCCACCAGCTAGACCGACATGTGTGGATGCAATCTGAATATGGAGAAAGACAATCTCCTTTCCTTTCAACTGACAATGTGTAAGACTCTCATCCCAAGAGGCAGCTGGCCTGTCTCCTGTTTTGATAGCTCATACAGCTCAGGGACACTGTGTTTTTCACCTGTTCTGGGGTGACTTTTATCCAGAATAAATATTTCCTTTGTCCTTTTATCTTTTCCCTTTCCACTCCTTGTTAATATTTTAAAATATTACATTTACCACTTTAATTAGAGAGCCTGTCTCATCCAACATTTTGCTCTTACAGTTGCTGTATCATTTAAACCTTTCAGGTGCCTTGAATCAGGCAGCATCAGCTGCTGGGCAGCAGTAACAGCACAAGCAGTTCCAGAAAAGCACTTGTTAGGCAGACATTGAACTGTTCCCTTTATGCTTCCACGAAAAACTGACAGGATATGCAATGTGCAGTGGCAACAGGAGCTGAGTTTTGTGTTTAAATCCCCAATTACAGCCATGTGGAGAGACCCTTACAAACCTGCCCGTGCAACGCAGCCTCTCCTGCATGGAGAGCCCTTGGTGGTGCCAATCCCACCCAGCAGAGGGATCCAGCCAGCAGCACCAGCACAGCTCTTGGAAAGCTCTGTGGGAGGCTCACCTGCACCTCCCTGCTCTCCTCCACTGCTCTGGATCATGCACGTCTAGTCAAAGTTCCCCCCAGAAGGACAAATCTGTGCTGCTGTGCCACCCGAGCGTGGCAGGTTCAAAACCAACCACTTGTAAATGGGGAGATGAAAACTACAAAATATGTTTTGGAAGAATAGACCTTGCTGGCTGGTGGTCATTTGTAGGAGAGGAAACCTCACAGGCTGTGTTACTCCTGTGTTACAACAGGCATGGAAATGCTAAGGGTGCTGGAATAAAAGGCCCCAAACTCAGAAGTTAAGGCATTGTTCTGCAGTCAGTTATGGCTTGTCATTCCTCAGTAAGATGTGAAGCCTGTCTACCACTGCATAAAATGCTTAAAATGCTCTTAGAATGCTCTGCCAAAGCTTAACAGACACACATTGTGGCACAAAGCCACAATCAACAATATGTCAAATAAAAGAAAGAAAATAATAATTATGATGTCACCACCTTAATCAGCAAAATCCAGCGTCATTCATGCATGTGGAAATATTGAAATAAATTTGTTCATGACTTAGTTTTCCCTCCTGTTCATATTAGTTCTTTATCTGGTGGTGTAAAGTCATGAGTAATATCCCTTACATTTGGCATTTTGTTTTATTTCCTCTTGTCTGAGCATTGCACCTTCAGGTATTTCAATTATATATGAAAGATGGGTCTCTTCCTTTTGCTTCACTGTAGATGTTTTTCATTTGCCATTTGAACTTTGTAAATGAATGTTGTCAACTTTACTTAACTTCAAAAGCTACTTTTGATCTGTCTTACCAGACCTTTTGGGTTTTAACCAGCTAAAGCTTTTAATCTGTATTAAAAAATACAGACGTGTGCCTGGTATTTGTTAGTCTACTTGAGACATACAATTTAGGATTCCATAAACCTCAGTTAAAAGCTCATGTTCCATCCACGGAGTGTGACTCAAAACACTCAATGAGATGCCCAAAGCAGGCATTATATTTCTCTCCATAGATTTTTGTCCCTCTCTTTGTCATCTGTGATAAGTAGCACATTGTGGAATAAGCTCTAATGTTCATTTCTGACATATCCTTAACCAAATCTGTGAGAAAAGCATCTCTAGTTTCACCTCAGCTAAACTTCTGCTCACTGAGCAAATTCTGTTTTTCTTTGCAACTCATCAAATGTTTCATTAGTTTCCATTTAAAGAGTTTGTAATTCTTTATGCTATTCCTAAATTTATTCCTGTTTTTGAAATTTTATCACAAATATTTTTGCCTCAGTATCTTTGTGAGAAATTTGTCCCTGCTATTCTGGCTCCCAGATTATTGTAAAAAAATGACCCTGCACCCTTTCTGGGAATGCACTTTGCGGAATTCTCCTCTCCAGGCACACTGACCCTTGTGTGAATGGACACAAGCAGGAGCACCAAGTGCATCTGTTTTCAGTAAGAGGTGAGTTGAGAGACCATTAGCAATCATGACCACTCAGCTCCACTAGAGCTGAAGCACTAAGAGATTCATCTCTATTTGGCCTGTCAGCGTATTCCCTCTGTCACAACAGTGACTGCCTCACTTCTTTGGTGAGGTGTATGCTCTGTATTTCACTCCTTTCATTACCCTTTGAATTTCTACTCTGCCCTTTGCCTGTCTCATTACCCCAGTGCCTATCATGAGAGGATGATGACATCTGAAACCGCACAGCAAAATCTGACACAAAGGTGTCTTGGGAGGCAATTCACCGTGGCAGGTGACGACTATAATGAACCTGACTGGAACTTGGTGCGGTGTCTGGGGGAACGGCAGAGGCAGAGTGCTCAGGGTAAGTGATATCACGTGTGTGAAGCGTAAAACAGAGTAGAACCAAACAGAATAGAACCAAAGGAAAGGCAGGCACAGGTCTCTGCTGCTGTGTTCATTCCCCCCTCCAACACTCACCATGGAAAAGCACATCACAAAACTGTCTTCTCCTGGGTCTCTGCTCTTACACAATGAGCAAAGTGAAAGCTCAGCTGTGAAAAGTGCCTTATTCATCCCTGAGGCATGCTGGCCCTGGAACAGGCAGGACATTTCAGGAGCCCTGCTACTCTCAGTTTTCAGACAGATAAAGTTATTTCTGTTCCATGGCACTGCCCATACACCAACAGCTGGTTTGAGCTTGATTTTTCCTAATAGATTTCATCCTTTTTCTAAAGGAGCGCAATACTGCCATTTGGATAGGTTAAAATAGAGTTCTAGATTTCCTGAAACCACTCCACAAATCCTCTTTCCCAGATTCCTTTGCCATATGGATCTTTGTAGACGCTGTGGGGTACCATCAGAAGGATGGAAAGCTGCAGCATTGTGCTAAGTTCAGCCCCCACAGCTGAGCTCTAAGTCAGGATCACACGGTAAAGCACAACCCTGAGTACTTCTTTAGATACCAATGAGTTGAATATCTATAGATTCTACATCACAGCATTCAGGTGACTTTATGGACACAGCTGTAAAGAAAGATTTTGAGGCTGAGTGTCCATTCTCCACCTTACATGTCAGAGGTCACCTAAAAAGGTAACTGAGCACACAGACAACCTGGACAGGATGGTTCTCTTTGAAACCCCTCCACAGGAAACTACACCTGCTCCCACCCATGCTACAGCTCTAAGCTATTCATTGAATAAATAGAGATAAGTTCATATTTTCACCACACTTTCCAAAGTATAGTAATAAAAGCAGGTGATGATGAAATGTGGAATAAGAAACAAATTCTGTTTGATATGAAAAATGTCCCCTTGAGAGAAAATGGAAGCCTGTGTTCATAAATCTGCAGCTGGAGCTGAGTGAAAATAAGCAACCTTAGGTCAGGGAACTGCACAGAGGTGGAGGTAGTGTAGATCATCTTATAATTTAGAGGCAATGGTTGCAAAGTGTTTAGCTCTGATGGGGAGAATTATTTACAGCAAGTGCAGAGAATAATCTAGTGATATGTGAGGCTCTGCAGTTACATAAAAGAGAGAGATTACCGTTTGATCCAAATATCTGTGCTCTCTTATAGCCCTCATTACAGACGTTGATCAACCAAGCCTGCTGCATTGCTGCCAGATGAAAAGAGATGAGAGTGTTTCTCTCTCCTCCTCAGCAGCTTATCTATGGGAGCTGTGGAATTATTTGAATGATGGAACATAGACCAGCACAAAAAAATGGAGTTTGTAGTGATCACTGTTCCTTGGTGACTCCTCCCTGGAGAATGAATGCAGGGAGTTCTGCTACACAAAACCACAACCACCATAGAGCATTTCTTCATCCTGAAATAAGCAACCTCTCACATAAGTATGAATTTACAGATGCACTTTTCACTTATTGCATTATGCTTATTTTGTTCACAAATCGTTATTAGTCAAATGATTTTTTGAAATCGGTTGTTATCCTATCACAAGGATAACCAAAGAGCCATGTACAGCCATCTGCGTAACAAGATCCCCTTCGACTCACTGTTCTCACTCTCAATAAATGTAACATTTACATAACTGAGATCTAAATATTAAGCTTGAGGACACTGCATGAGAAGAATGATGATGAAAAAGAAGAAAAAACAAAACTACATCAAAACTTGAAAACATCAAGCTGCAGAACATTCCTGTTCTGACTATCCTGTTGTGCTAAAAGCAGTTTTCTTGCAGTTTATCTAGTGCCATTCCACCATTTGGGGGTTGAATTCTGTCTTGCACCACCTCACACTTCCTTCTAAATAAGCACAGAGGCACCAAGTGAGGTGGAGTTTTCCAGTGCAGTTTCCCTCCACAGTCAATGGCATCAGTTCCCTGTGAGGTCTCCCTTGTCACCCTGAGCACTCCGACCTCCCCACTCAGTCTCCATTACAGTCGATACTCTGAGATTTATTTGCTTTTACTCATAACAAGAAAGCTTTTCTGCAACTTGCTATTACTGCAGTAATGTGGTTTTTATGATGGCAGGCGAACAATTCAGTATAACTAAACAGGAAATGGATGGATAAGGACAGCTTTCCCTTGGAACACCCTGGATTTTCTAATTTGTGTTGATTCACACGCTGCTCATACACAAAAAAGAGGAACCTACTGAATTCTCAGTATAAAGGTGGAGAGCTGATTTCTTTTTTACAGGAACTGCAGCTGCAGAGAAAATTGCCATCGATAAAATGATAGATGATCATTTATGCAGCAGAAATAACTAATAGAGCTGAGACTGCACAAAAGTGCAATATTCATCTTACAGAAAACATTTTTCAGCGAGACTGTATGCAAATCAGGTTTTATGCTGCTGGAGATTCTGATTAAACTTATAATTTAGGTTTTTAATTGAACTTTTTTATTGGATTTTTCACAATAATTCTGCCTCATTTATATAAATAATTAACTGCTGTAAAATAAGTTGCCAAAATAAATTCATAAATTCTACAGCGATTTTTTTTTTTTTAAATTCTGACAAATTTTTGCAGCGTGCAAACACTGAGCACCCTGTGCCTGGCTTTGCCTGTGTTCCACACATTTAATCCTAACAAATCTGTACACAAAGACAGGATTTTAAAAAATATATCTGTAAAAGGTGCAAATTATCACTAATTTTTTTTTTTTTTTTTAAGAGATGAGCAGATACAGAGGTTAAAAAAATTACAGAACAGGAGAGCCATAAAGATGATTGTTATCCTGCAGAATAGGTAGCTTTGATAGAGGCACATGTGACTGCATTACCGTCCAGTCCTGAAGTATAAAGTTAGTGCCACTTTACATTAGGCTTTGGAAAGAAAAAAGGTAGCACTACTGTACAAAATTAAGCTCCAGACACCTTTTGTTTTTTTCTTTTTAATAAGAAGATGGTTCCAAGTTAACTGCTTACCTAGAAAGACTGAATTTATTTACAGTACCTTAATTCCAGAAAATCCCATTAGTTTCAATCAAATAATTCTACTTTTATGCTGGCACAATTTAGGTCAAATTCTGAATCACCAGGTTTTAAATTCCAACTTTAAGGAATTTAATATTTCTCTACATCCAGCAAAATCCTGCTTTACTCCCTTCTGAACCCAGTATTTTCACAGATCTGGGTTTTAAGAAATCTATTAATTATGTTCCCTGGCATTTCTAATGCTGTATATCCTTTCTGTAGTGAGACAGATATCCAGCTGCTCATTCATAACTTATTTACATCACCAAAATTAAAATACAGCCCATAAACTGCTAAATGGAATTTTTAGTAAAGCTGAGCTGGAAAGTGCTGTGGCTCAGCAAGTGAAGGACACAGCAGAACTCAGGGGAGAGCCTGTGGGTTTAATGTACCCCTGCAAAATATCTTTGATTTCCAACAAATTCAGTGTTTTCTAGGAGGAGGCACACAATAAACAACTGAGCTCTGTTACACTGCACAGACAAAAGAAGACGGGAAAAACTATCCCAACCCAAAAGGACGTTTTTCTTTCCCATTAACTGTTTTAAGCCTCCTGGGTGACTTCGTGGAATCACTACAGCAAGTTTGGAATGATGTAGGAAAGGAAAAGTTCCTGCCCAGCCAGCTGAGAGTTCACAAACAGTGCTTTGCCTTCATTTGTGTGCTCTGCTGTTTGATGTAGTATTTAGCCAAGTTAGAGCCACAAAAGCAGCTTTTTTATAGTTGGGGAATGAGCCTTTCTGAGCACTGAAAGTGCAAAAGCAAAGTCTGCTCTGCAGTCTATGGAGGGAGTGCAGGACTTCATAATTTAATCTGCATTTGTACAAAACAACATTGATAAGCAAGTAAAATATGTTTAATCTAAAACTAGACAAAATATTTAGATCATTGAAGTAACACTACTTAAAATTAATAAATAGTCCATATTTCATGTCATATTTATAATCTGTATTACACTTATTTTGTCAATGTAAACAAGTGCAGTCTTTCAGATATAAAAAATGGAGAGAGACACAGCAATTTAGGAATATGAAAGAATTCATTATTTACAAAAGAGAGTGTGCATTTTCCTTGATTACTTAGTCTTTTATCCATACAAATGCTGTTCAATAAGTGCACAACTGACCTCATTTTGACTTAGAGACTTTTAATTTAAAACATATTTCAAGCCTACTTCAAAGTTTTCTCACTGAACTGTTTCAGAAGTTCTAAGGATCAGAAACCCGTTATATAACCCTAACAATTGCAAACAAATCTTTTCATTTTTTAATTTTTAACTGTGATTCAAAAAGTTTTAAAAAATGGGTTTAGTGAAAAACAATATAATTGAAAAAATAGTAATAAAAGATGTATGAAAGAGGTACTATCACTGTGCAACATTATTAATAATTAAGCACTATATTATTTTCACAGAAAATATAATTATCTAAGCTCATCAGACAGTGAGAAAACTTCCACAGAGACATTCTAGCAATGACCAAGATCACCACAAGAGCCCGATGTGCTCACTCCCAGCAATGGCTCCCTTTACTCCCTGGACAAAATGCAGGGTGAGGTCTTGCTTTCATTGGTGGCTTTACCCCCAAATTGTCCATGATCCCCATTTCAATGGAGTTGTACTAAGTCAAACCCATGAATTAATAACTGAAAGCTCACGGTCTACTGGCTAAGATATACAGTAAATATCAGAATCGAAACTGCACAAATTGACCGACCCTCAATTTGTTCCCTCTATGGCAGACAAAATAATTTCTACACAAAAATTCTTTCTGAAGAATATTTGTAATTAATTAGAAAGGTATTATTTGCTTGTTTCTTTCTTTTTTCCTTAAATAAATCATAAAGAATTATTTCAATTTATTTGCCAGAAACTTGGAAATTTGAAATGAAACTTTTTACCCTTGAGGTTTGAACTCCATCTATGTAGGTTCCTCTTTAAAAAGAAAAAAAATTGTGCCCAATTCCCACTGGAAGAAATTAAATAATCTCTAGACTATTCAAACAGCATTTTTATTTAGCAGGTCGTAACTGAGATGAACTGAAAGGGCAGCTACTGTTAAACTGGTACTTATATAAACTTCCAAAAAAAGTCTATTATTTCAATTGATATTTCTGTTATGGAATGATTTCATTTTCTCCTCTCTTGACCTTTTACATGTTCAAGTGCAATAGTCTTTCAAACAGCTGTAGTGACACATTTAAAAAGGCAGAGCTGCCCAGCATTATTAGAACTCAGTGGAGTACATAAATATAGTTTCAGAAGCTTTTATTTCACACTCTCACAGTCATCAGAAATGCTTAGAAATAATAATTTAGAAGTGTTTTATCAATGTTTTGGTTGTCTGGGACCCAGTGAAATAGAGATATATTCAAAATGACAGTGGATTTACTGCAAGGTGAGCAAAGTATTTGGAAAAAGGTTCCATAGGAAATTCACTGCAGTCCATGTGGTTTAAACATGACTGTCAGTTATTCAAAATGTCATCTGTACAACCAGAGTGCCTCAAGCTCTGGATTAGCAGCTGATTCATTCATTGTAATTTCTATAAATGCCAGAAGCCATTCATGATCTTTGTTGTCCAAATACATTTTGTCATAGCAAATCCCAGCAAATAGCTAATATTTTATCTTCTCTTTGGTGGAGCTTTACTTTCATGTTAATGTACCTGATTTTAACCTCTATTAATTGTTCTGGTACAATTTTTTCAGTTATTGAAAGGGGCCATATTTCAAAAGTAGATTTATAAAAAAATTTCTTTCTTCATTCCTTTCAGACTGCTTCCAGATTAAAGCCCCTTGGAGGTAATTCCTCTGGACCTCTGCAAAAGACCTCTTTTGTGCAGGTCTGAACCAATTTATGAGGGATACACGTGCCACATAATGAAACTACTACTGCTGAGATGTAATGGCATTTAAATGCATTCTGCATTTATGCCACATCTCTATTATGAGCTCAGAATTACTAAACAATACTTTAATGCTGCACTGGGCTGGTGGTGTGGATATTAGATCCAGAGTGGATTTGTTTTCTGCTCCGTGGAGCATTCCCAGCCATTCAGCAGGAGAGCCTGCTCCATGCAGCCGTGAACTGATCTGGCCCAGAGCTTCTGTGCTGGAGGGAAGCAAATGCATCCTGTCAGCAAGAATCACAATTACTTTAGCTTGGAAAAGAAAAGATACCCCTTTGCAGAGACATCAGTTGGGTGAGATGGGATGGGGCAGCCTCTGTTCAAGATTGTAACTTGCTACAATATTGATAACCCTTAGAAAATTTAAAAAAAGAATTATACACCGTATATTTACCTGCCAATCTCCCTGTGAGTAAAGGATCTCAGACCCAGGTGTGAAAAAAAAAGAAGGGAAATCTGCTGGTACTTGTGACCCCAGAGGTCTTAAAATACAGACCAGGGTTAGCAGCAGGGATTCCGAATCTAAGCATTGCTCCAGTTGTGTTTCTCAGTAACATCAGCACAGATCATGAACTACTCATCGTTCAAGTGAACAAAACCAAGCGAAAGATGCCAAGCTAACATTCAGTTTTCAAAAATTTGAATAATTACAAGTTTTTGCTTCTGATTTTAAAACAAAAAATTGGTCTCAGATGCCTCAAAAATAAAAAATATATATCCTAAGAAATTTACCATGGAAATAATTAACTGGTTAGGAAGAAGTGGCTGCAGCAGAAATGAGAGGTTCCCCCTCATAAACATCAGCTGGATTGTAACAACTGACAATAGCAACTCAAGTGTAGTAGTTCAGAAACTAACTTCTTGTGAGAGCCTGATCACAGGGTGTGTGCAGCTCTTCTCACTCACCAGAAGCAGCAGAATCTTCAAGCACAACGCAGTATCCAGGCTGGCAATGACAAACATGTCTAATTCTGCCCATCAGTTTACACCAACTAATGCTCTTCCGAGGAATCAGGCCAGGTGCACATGAGGTTGTACATTGTACCACAAAATCACCATTTGTCCTCGGTCTGAGGACAGTCACGTGCAAATATGATTGAATCCAGAGTGGTTTTATTCCTTTCTGCAAAACTTTCTCCTCTGATTATCACCTGAAACTGATTCTAATGTTTCCAAGAACACAAATACACTCTGGAGCTATCACATCACACACATCCCGAAAATATGAATAGCTTAAATCAAAAGGGAGAACTAGAACTGGAAAATATCACTTAGTCAAAAGATGTTTTTCCAGCAATTTAACAGAATCTGCTGTTGTTCAGCGGGTGTAGCACCAAAACACAAATTACCTCTTCTGAAGGGAGCTGGCAGAAATGCTCAATTGTCTGTAACTCAAGAAATGGAAGTACAAGCATCACTAAAGAGAGACAAATGTTCCAAGATATGTGGGCTTGCAAAGAATAACCCATGCCTCATGCTGGATTTCTAATTCTTCCATTCTTTCCAATAAATTGAGACACAAATGCTCTTGTTTACCTTATATAAGAACAAACTATACCTCTACCTGCATGAATCAACTTAGAGAAAACTTTGGGAAAGCATGATAGCTCATTTCAGCACTGTCACCCACCTGCACAGTCTGGTTCTTAAGCAGAAACTTTTCAAATCGGTGTGCAGGGTATAACAAAGACATTCCTGAGGCAATTCCAGTGAGAATATGCACTTAATATCTGTTCATCAAAGAATGATTATTCTTAGTGAGTTCTAGTCACAGTACAGTCCTTTCCTGGAATGCATTATGAAAACATATATAAATATTACATCAATATGTGAATCAAAATCTCTACATCTAAGAAAATATAAGAAAAGCCACCTTACAGTTCAAGGAAACACCACGTATTGCAAGTGTTCTCAAAAGAAAGACAACTATATTTGAAATTTTTCAGAATCTAGGAGAAAGGAATTTGCTCAGCCAGCTGCTGCCTGTTCTCTCAAAATTCCTAATGAAATAATTTCTTTGATAATGATGACAGAGGGAGAACTGGTAACAATATGACCCCTCACAGTTTGTCCCTATATTTCATTTATGACAAGCCTGCATTAGCTCTGTTGAATTCAGTGTTACAACACCAACACCTCGTCCTTTCCCGTTTTGGGAATTACCTCATGGGGACACCTGCTGGAGAGGCACAAAATATTAAACTGAGGATAGGTGAGCTAAAGGTGAGCTTCCAAAGGACTCCTGATGTGAACAGTTTCACTGTGACCCCATACAGCGTTCTGCAATTAAGAGACTGGCTGTTTGTCTTACAAGGACTGAGTTTTATAAAGCTCATCACAAGAAATGCAAAATCACAGGCTGGTTTAATGCACTCTCTCCATCACTCCTCTCCTTGTACTGTCCTCATGAGGAGACAAACATCAAAATACCCAGCCAAGCTGTGGGACAGGATGAAAAGTGCTTGAGAGCAGGTGGAGAACTGGAGACAAACACCCAGACAACAACACTTCTGAACAGTGCATGTGAACATATGATGTGCACCACATAATTTGTACCTTGGATTTTTTTTGCTTGGTACTCAACTTATTGTTTGAACTGACAATCAGGGTAAAAGCAGCAAGCATCAGAACCATAGAAGTAAACAAAATTCATCCTTGGGAACTATTTTCACTGACATCCATTCTGCCTTACACAAGGAGGATATAATACCACAACAGCGGGAACCTCTTTCAAATAGGGATATTCAAGATAATGCAAAAATTCAAGGTCTCATTCCTGTCCTCCTTCATGTAACCTTGAGCCCTGTGCCCCAGCTCTCAAGGAGATGCAGAGAAAGGAACCAGCCTGGCATTCATAAGGTCACATTTTGTTCCTAGTGTAGTGCAGCTGTAACTTCCAGGGCCTGCTTGGCTCTTGCAGCATCACAGAGAATTCTTGGTGTGGTCCTGGAAGTTTTGCTTGGCACACTGTACTTTTTTAATCACAGTTAGTCTTCTAGTCCTTAGAAAATTAATTAAATTAAAAATGCCATGCTTGAATGTGTCATGTATCAATTTTGAAGACTTAATTATAAGAGGGAATTAAGCTTTGATTAAGCTTTTCTTCTGAGAGCAGTGGCTGTCATTCTCCTTTGTCTTAAAATAAGGGAATCTTTTTGGCTCAGCCTACAAAAATGTCACTATATTATTTATTCCTGACAACACTGTCTAGGAGTCAGACCAGTCTGAAGACAAACACTGCAGGTACAATGGTCATTTTCTGCATTCTGCATCCTCAGAGAGCCATGGCATTACAGTCTCCTTGTAAAAACTGGGAGCAAAAAAACAGCACAAGGTGGCAATAACAAAACATTTAGAAACACAAAGTTTGGATCAATTTGTTGAGGGAAGGTGACATTTGAAAAGGAAATCTTTTGTTGTGTTACCAGCAAATTCCTATTGGTTTTTTGAGCTTTCAGGCATGATAAGAGTGTGGGCAAGTTGCGGAGACTGTTGTACTTAAATTGATAGAGAAAAATCTAATAAAACCGAGTTAATGAAAAAATAAATCAGGAAATTTCAGAATCAGAACTCTGAAAAACAAAGCACTAACTAACTCTACCTAGAATTGTGGTGGATGAAGGCGGGGCGGGGGGGTGTACTTCTGAATTCTACAGTTACCCTGCTTCACTCATTTGATGTATTTCCATGAGAACAAAGTGTGTAAAGTCAGCCAATATGTTCCCAGGAACTTCTGAAAGCACTCAACACTCAGGTCCCAGTAACAAAAATTAAAATGCAGCAGCAATAGAGGCTTAGTTTGAACAGTGACTGAAGGCTGCTTAACAGGGAGGGAAGCACCACCCGTAGAACAGGAAAACTTCCATGGAATGCACATGCCAATCATCCTGCTGGACAGATTCCTATCACTCAGAGTCCTGCCAGGGGTATACATTCACTTAATCTGGAAATAAGGTGCTACATTTAATTCCAAAATCATTAACAGCTGCCCCTGTGTTAATGCAAATTGAATAGCCCCATAGTTTGGCAGAGGAAATGAAATCTGACTGATGCAAAGCAGAAACAGGGAGAGCTTCTGTTATTATTTGTATTATTACAGCAATGAAAAGGCCTTACCACTGCATTTGGAAAATGGAAATCAAGGCTGCATTTGAACAGACCTGTATTGTTGCAGACAATGCTTATCTGAGAGAATAACTAGGATGAGAAAAGAGGAGAAAAAGCAAGCACTCTTCATTTTATAGATAGCAGCAAAAGCAAAGAATTCAGTGGTTTCATCCCAACTAAATATAGACAAACTAACTGAATTACCTTAGCTGAGAGTACAGAAGCTTGAAGCTTTTTGTATATTCAAGGGGATGAGCTATGTACAGCTATGTAGAAATGCCACGTATTTGTCCATTAACTATTCAGGAAGCCTCAGGCAGCAGCATGACTACTTCGTGTCTCATTAAATATCAGAAGTTAGGTGGGATAAATCCAACCCAGAGAGGTTTAGAGACTTGCCCAGGGTTAGACAGGGTGATTCAGCAAAGCAAAGAGCTGAATCAAAAACTGGGAGTCCCATACCACTTCCTGGGTCCAAAGGCATTTCTAACACCATTAGTGAAGCTGGAGATACATAAAACTGAATTCTGAAACAGCCTTGCCTAAATGAAGCCTCAGTCAGATTGGTGAAACCTGGGCACGCTGAGAATCCCAAACATGCAGCACCTTTCTGAAGAGCTCCCACAGGGAGCAATTGCAATAGAACACGTGGCCTTGTAGCCCCCAGGTAAATGCAAAGTGCCTCAGAGCACAGACACAGTTTGCATTCATTTTTACATTTGTGTACTGGCAGGTACAAACCCTCAGGGCTCAGCTTACCAAAGAGAGGTTGCTCACCAAGAAGGGAGGTCAAACCCTCAGGAAGGGTGCCAATGTCCATTTGGACTCTGCTGTTTCTGCCTGGGCTTGTTTAACCAGGGGGAACTCCACAGAAAGTGAAGAAAATAATGAAGTGCTACTGCTCACCCAAAGCCTGCTGTCTCTGAGGTACTTGGAAGAGATGATTGATGTCTGAAAGAAGGAGTTGACACTATCTGTCATTGATGCCTGTCTCATTTCTCCTGCATTACTTTTCCTTGGAGTGAGCACAGGAAAAGTGTTAACTCTGCAATTGCACAGAGATTATGGAAACATAGGAGGAGGAAGTGATAAACAAAAATAAACCCATCATAAGTATCAAAAAGTTAGCTGTATGCAACCTAGCTAAATGCTTATTTATTTACTTCAGAGAGTAACCTATTTGGATTGTTATCTTCTCAGGACAATGGACAAACTCCCACACTGAATCTGCTCAGGAACTACCACGACATTCACTGTCTCATTGGTCCACTCAAATATATATTACGAAGAACATTTCAAGTTCACATTGAACTCCTAATCCTAGGAATCACTAAAAGGAGAAGATACTTCATGTAAAGATGCTAAATGCAACTCATAAACAATTTCACTTTATAAACCAATTCTTTAGTACTTCAGAGAAAGGTAACAGACAATTCTCACTAATCTCCACAAGTGTTTGCTTGTGGCTGAAGGAGGGAGTTAACCAGATGAAGGTCAGGTCGGTATCTAACTGAACAGCCACTGCAAATGACCTACAATACTTCCAGCCAAACACTTAATATTCCAGTCAAGTAGAGGAAATGATTACAGTATAGAAAGCTTATGACAGAAATGGCTTTGCGATATTTATATTTAACAACCCCAAATAAAAAATAACACACAGAGTACAATGCTTCATTTGCCATTCTGTGCATGCCCTCCCCAGAGCAGCCTACAACAACACAGGAATGCAGGATGCACCATATCAGAGCAGGAGATTGTTCTGTCAAGAGCAGCGTCCTGCCTGCATTTCAATGATGGGGAAAATATGCCTTGGTGTAGTTTGTATTATAATTTTTCAAGGTTATTGAGTACTTCTGGATCCTTCTGAATGAGAAGTGCTATGCAAACACTGATAAATAATTGTACTATATATATGCAGTTGTAATGTGCTACTAGAGGGAGATAGGCCATGGAGTCCAGTTAAAAATCTTAGCACTCAGAAGCAAATTATTTTTAATTTTTTTTTTTCTTTGAGCAAACAAACCAAGTGAGAGAGCCATGAAATCATTAAATCATTCTAATTTTTTTTTTTTTTAGAAACACATTATTCCTGAATGAAGGCTTTTCAGAAAACTGATTTTCATACAGTGAGTTATGTTCCTTTTTAAAATAAATAAACAAGCACGAAATGTAAAATAACCCATGATATCAGCGTTTACTTGATCTTCTTAGGTAACTTGCAGATTGTTTTGATTTGTGCACATTTTCAAGCAACTTCTGGGTTTCCCAAGGCTCTGTCACACATAGAGCACAGTTCAGATTCTCCACACTGAAATCAATTCTGAGCCGAAGGGCACAGCCTCCATGGCAGAAAGAGGCATGAATTACGTACCCGTTTAGTCTCACTTCTGCTTTTGGCTTTATGCTTGTAAATCTATACTAAACACATTAAATGAAACGTGTTTCAAAATGCCAGGTGGAACCAGATGGAGCAATACCTTGGGCAGGCTTTGGAAATATTTATTCAATAGAAAATGAGAATAATTATAGCGGTTCACCTTCTTAATCCAATTATTGTAGCATGCTGTCAACAGAAGCCATCACTACATGCCCCAGAAGAAAGTAAAAAAACCCAGCTCTGTCAAAAATACAATGAGAACCTCAGGATCCCAAGCAAGCAGGGGTGTGCAGTCTCAAAGGCAAAGCCCAAGACGAGCAATGGTACCTGTGCTCTCTGCTCTTTCTTTTACATTTTCAGGGGTCATGGGCAAATTTCTTACTCTGTGACTTTGTTTCCCCATCCATTCAAATAGGTCATGGAGAGCTTTATTTAAGACTTCGTTGAAAAGACCTTTTTAATCACCCCAAAGCTAGTTTCATACAAATATTTTAATATTCCAACAAACATTTGCTGAATATCATTGCTGTAATTTCAAAACCCTGTTTTTTCCCTGCCTTGAAAGAAATACGACAGCACCATTCCCTTTTGAGAGACATTTCATATATTTTTCTCACTTTCTTGGCTTCTTCAAGGTACTACATTATTCATTTCAGTATTTATCTATTTTGCTTTCTCATTTTTATGTTGTCCTTCTCTCCCCCCAGTCACACAGGACTCACATTTATCAGGTTCTCACATACACGTTTAAATCTTAATCAAACAGACCTCAGATGCATAATGCCCTAAATACATCCAAACTCCTCCTACGAGCACAGTTTTAACACAAAGTTTATGTGAAGCCTTATTGTAGCACTGAGGACAACACTGCTCTTATTTTAACCATGAATATTTGCATCCTCCGATCCAGTTATCCTGGGGAATTATAATGCCTCCCCTCACCTTCCCAACTTTGTCTGGATGTGATGAGGCACCATTTTGCAGGCAGGCATTATGTATTCCACTGGCTCCAGTATTAATTTTTCTTGCTGTCAATGAGACCTCTACAAATTAAAGAGCTGTGCAGAAACGAAGCCATAACAGCAGACGCAGGCACGACTTTCAGATACCACAAAGAAAATAAATGAAACCATCTAGCAGTTCTGACAACTTGATAACACAACATATCTACCCTGGCCGAGGGATGGAACTTGAAATTATCCAGCAGCAACCTCAGTGTTTTTTCATGCAAAGTCAGGCACATCACACCTATTCACTGTGCAGATGACAGTTCATTGCTAATTCAACCATAACTCGTTAGCAGTCATAAACACAATAGCAATAGATTCGGAGTTCAGTGACACTAGCTGGAATATACAACATACTTCCAAATGTGTGGCCCATCACAAATTAAATATTTTAAGCCACATACACAGAAAACACCTATTTTTTCAGCATTGGGGAAAAAATAAAAAACCAACTTTGCCTTAAAATATTCAAACCAAAGTGAAAATATATCTTTTTCTGTAAGGAGACATTCTGACAAGTAAGGACTGACTAGCCTTTGTGTGAAATTTGGTCACTGAATTGTCACTGTGTCTCACTTAAAGAAGCAGAGGTGGTTTTACAGTTCTTGGCCACTTCTGATTTTTCTGTGTGGCCATCTGCAGTACCGGTGGGGTGACTTCCTGATGTCACAACAGGGGACATTCATGGGTCTGGCATTTTGTTTATTGAAAAAGAATAATGAAATAAAAATCCCCTTAGTTTTTATTACAGAACGCCAGTTCATGATAATGCCCATCTCTTGTGATTTGAACTCTGCATTTTCCCAAGGGATTTGCTTTAAGCATACTCAGAGCTTTTTCTAGTTAAAGGAAACATTATGGTATACAAGAAAAGCATATGTAATGTGTTCCTGACCTTTATCTTAACCTTTCTGAGCTCTGTTTTTCTCACTGTTTTTCATTCTGACAGTGCAGCACTCCAGCTCACACCATCCTTGTGTTTTTCCTCTTTGCCTTATATGCTCGATTTTAAATAAAATATTTAAACACTTGAAATGAGATATATCAACCTTACTCAGGCTCTCTGTAAAAATGGTAGATTTATCACACGAAAAACATGACACTGGATGCCAGAAAGCCTCAGCTACATTCAGACAGAGAACAACGGCTTCTTGGTGTTAGGCAATAGAGGAAAAGTAATGGCATTGTAACATGGAAGCTGAGCATCGTGGTACTATGCAACAACATATTAGTCATCTGTTATGGAGTAGAGAATGAGAATTGGGTTTGATTTTTCAATACGTAAATATGACAAGTTCTCTTTTCAGTCAAACTCACAAAAAAAACCCCAACCTATCTAGAGCTCAGAAAGGAGATTGGTCTTCAAGTAAATGCTTTTCATTTTGTTATAACTCTATTAAACTCTGGCAAACCAAAAGAAAGATGTTTTAAATGTTCCGATATGACAACACATGATATTACAATAGAATACATCCTTTACTTCAGTCTTGTTTCATGGTTCTAGAAAAGAAGATTTTTAATATTATTGAGAGAAAGGACCAACAAATCCCATCCCTTGCTTAGAGGTCACAACCTTTTACTGAGTATATTTATATATTTTTAACCTATGAAGTGGGCAATGGTCCCAGCTGCCTCTCACCTTCATTTGCTAAACATATGAAGAGAAACTTAATTGTTTTTTAAGATGTTACCTTTTTCTGCTACAGTGGGTAAGGGTTTGCAAACCAGTTTAGGAATGCAGAATAGACACATACAGAAGACTTGGACTATTTATCCAGGCCAGCTATGAAAATCTCAGTTACCTATTACCAGCTGTAGTTTGCAGATATGCCACCTTAATCCGGGAATATTTACCAAAACCTTTCTTCATTTCAGTGTCCCTGTGGGGTGCCATTACCAATTAGTTTTACCAGCAATACTCCAAACTAAACTCATTTTTCGTTTCGATTACAAATGGTACTCACTAAACACCAATTTGCAGGGTTTGCACTAGGACTGGGAACTGTAGCACAGTGGTATTTCAGCAGAAGATAATTTCTGTAACACAGGAATGCAGTGGCACCAACAGTTCTTGGGAATCTGGTTTCAGTTTGGCTTGGAAAAGCTCACACACACTCACAGTCAAACAGGCTTTGCTACAGAAAGCTTGCAAAATAGAGAGGGACTAGGAAGAAAAAATGCAGAAAATCAGAGAACTTGTTCATACTGATAGGAGAGAGGGGAATGAAATTCAGAACTGTTGTCTCACAGTCTAGTGCCTTCTCTAGAACTAATTCTTGATTTAGCTTCACGTGTGATGCACACTACCACTCTTCCTCCACGATCCTGTGTTTGGCTGGTGTTCTCTGATCTATCCCTCTCCCATGTGGAATGTATGAAGTGGCTGATGTCTCTGAACACTGTGCTTCCATATGGCTGAACACAGCTTAAACATTTAGGGTGCTGTTATAAATAAAAATCATTATTTAAGTCTTACTGATTAACAGATTAAGGCTGCTGTTGTATAAGGGTCTGAAAACAGATTGCATTTTTCGTGGAATAAATCTGTTTGAGTCCTTGGCCTTTAGGGACCTTTTCTTTTTTTTTCTTTTAATCAGCACCATTTAGCATTTTCTCAGCTTTTAATGCTCTGTTGTTCAGCCATGCATGACACGCTTCCAATGGTAAGTTAGCATAACAGCACATGTTTTTCCTGCTCATTTGGGTTGTAAATATTTGTACTGCTTGCTATCAACAGCTTTGCAACTCTGTACCAGGCTGCATATATGTATTTTTTTAAAGACACTATAAATAGAATTAGATACTGCATTTATGCATAAATATATTTAAATAAACTTGGCAAAACAATCCATGTATAATAAGGAATAGTGTCATTTTCAGGCATGGGCAAGTCTTGAAATTGAAAGATTTAGGATGTTTGTGGTTCAGGTACCCGCATTAAAACATTAACTTTCATTGACACTGGCAGAAGCTGGCAGATGTTATTTTGCTTGTGCTAACTCAATAAACGCAGGTCAAACCCAGTTAATAAATCAGCCATCACTAAGTGTCAAGCAGCTCTGTTACTCAGAGAGGAGACAGGTGAGGACCCAGGCTTGTGCTTATCTGTCACTCAGACACATATCTCCACCTGCCCTCCTCAGAACACAGAGGGAAAACAAGGTTCCTCTCCTCTTTTGGTCTCACCCAGGAAGAGACACTCAAGCTCCTGCCCTGTTGCTCACATCACAACAGGACTTGTTTCATTCATTGATTCAGCCCATTTTTAGGGGGACTCAGCTTGTTCAAAAACCTGGCACCCAGGGTGTGCTCTGACAGCAAAATTCCTTGGGCAGCACAGGGGAATCTCACCCTTACAGGAGGGCTTCCATCAGCATCTAAATGACAATTGGCAAGTAACAGTAATTTTAACCAAAACGGCTTCTTGAACCATGTAATTACACAAATCTTTATATTAACAGCTAATACATTTATTACCCACTTCTCTCATGTTCAGTAACCATCTCCCTTGGAGGACAAGTGACAGCACTGATACAGAGACTGAGTGATTCACCTTCTCAAAGGCACATTTCCTCCACGTGACCTTGCTGACTTCTGGGAATGCTGATTGGTGTGGAATTTATGATTACTTTTGCTAACTTCTCAATTATCCCTCCTCATTACTCATGTTTGGTTTTCCCCGACTGAAGTGAGGCATGATGGATTTTTTCCACAGTTAAATATGGAAACTGTGTGGTCCTGACCTCACGTGTAAGGTTCAAACCTGGTCCTTTTTCTCATGATTTACTGGGAATGGGATCAAACTGGGCAACTGCTGATCACCACCACACTTATAGCTAAGTCATTATGGTAGAAGTATATGCTGACTCTCAAAATTCAATACAGGTTTTGGCAAGAAATCACAGAATACACTGATTAGTGACCTGCATTACTCCTGCCATTAGCTCTACTGATTGCACAGGCTCTGTCACGTGTCTGGATTTCTATCTAACAATATTTATACTGGAGAGATTTCGAGGACATAATCATACCTACAGTCACTGGGACTGCTGAGGAGGAGACACAGAAAACAAAGGCATCTTCTGGACAATAAAATGGGGATGGTTAAGGAGGGCACAAAAATATTAAATCAGTGTTACTTTACAGGTTCAAAAATGGACTTTCCAATGGAGATGAGTGAGCAGCTCATCCCTCCCAAGTTGCTGGAGATTCTTTGCTAATCATCAGCTGTATAAAATGTCACTGTATTAGCTATGTGCTTCACTCAGGTTTCACGATTACTTTTCATTAAAAGTTAACATTGCTGTTATCTGACTGAAACGTTAAACAGTACCAAAGTTCACTGTTGGACATAACAATGAAGTATTCACAGCAAAATAAGTGTGAAAAAAAACCCAAGAAACATCCTGATGGTCTCTAAATTTGTATTTAGTCTCTCAAATAGCAAGAATGATTTTCAACAGATTGGAACAGCTCTTAGCAGAATTGCACATTTCCATTAACAACTCTTCCAGCACCAGGGACCAGCACTGCTGCCTGATGGAACTTTGCAGTGTACTGCAGCAGCCATAGGGTTAGATTCCTAATGCTTCGCTTGCTCCAGAACTGCCCTTTTTAAGCTACAAATTAATTTTTTCTGTTGCCTGAAGTCCTAGATGGACTATTAAACAGGTGCTGCAATGTGTGCCATACTCTACAAAACCAAATCACAAATGTCTAGGTGTCACCTCTGACCATAGACCTAGGAGCCTCCCCCATTAAGTGATGAGTACAGGAAAGAGGGAATGCAGCAGGAGGGGTTTGGAATCACACCCATCCATGGCACAGAGAATCACCTCTATAGCCACAGATAAAGAGCTCTGCCACAGTGTGACTGCTTGTAGACTTTCTACAGTCGACATTCTACAGTCATATCCCTTTGCTCTCTTTCTTCTCAGGACCAAACTTGTATGTGAAGGAGGGGTGCAAACCCAGCAGAGGGATGTTGAGTGGGTTCAGCAAGGACAGTCGTGGTTTGAGATGATAGGCATTAAACAGCTTCCAGAGGGTTCAAAACCCTAGTTCAGCTCTCAGAATCACTTGGAATCACAGAATGACTAGGTTGGAAGAGACGTTCAAGATCATCGAGTCCAACCCATGCCCTAGCACCTCAACTAAACCATGGCACCGAGCGCCGCATCTCTCATCCTAAGTATTCAAAAAAAAAATGACCTAAACGTACCTGACTACTCATTGAAAGTATCTGGAGGTCTAAGTCCAGAAATACACATTTGTTTACTGCATAGGAAAAGGTTGTGGTTTACTAGAGATTACACTAATTCATCCCCACACAGACAGCTCTGGCCATGACCACAGAAGCATCCAGGGTGCGAGGACCTTGGAATTACTCTGAGACAGAGACACCCAAAGAAGCTGCCAGCATTTACAGCAGCAGGGTGCAGCCCCTGAGGAGCACAGCCTGTTCCCCACAGCTGAATCAGCCCAGGACTGCACTGTGAGGTCCTGGGGCAGCTCCTTGGAGCCAAGAGAGGTACAACTGCACAGTGCCACACTGCCAGGATTGTACAGGCTCCAGACAGCTTGGGAGCTGCCTGGATGACAGACTAGCTGAGATAATGAAGGCTGAGGTAATTAAAAGACAAATATTTTCAAACAGTTGAAAAGAACATTTTCAGGCAATTTTTTTTGCTTGTTTTTCTGAAATAGATTTTTAGCACTGCTGTCCTTCACATGTTACCTCACCCTCCTTTCCTTCACCAGTCTCTGGAAGCTTTACCAGTCCCTTAGGATGGCATGGCAGGTCCTCAAATTTCCACAAACATTGTTTGTGACTGCCAGATGGGACTTACTCTGTCATATAATAAGTCTCTGAGGCTCTTTTTGAAGTCTACAATGCTTTAAGTTCATTTTTAACTGCAGTCATCCCAAAGGAAAATCTTCAAATTGCTGTCAGGACGGTGACGGTCCTTTGTGATGCTACAAAGCCCCAAACTTTGCCTAGCAGGGATAAGATGCTTCATATGTGTGTGCTCTGTTTCTGCCATCCCTGTCTCACTCTGCATCAATGTAGAGAGAACACACAGCTAACAATGAGAAAATATTTTTTTTCCTCTTGCTTGAAAAAATATGAAAGAAGGAAAAGTTAAGCACAGTGCTTCTCTTCCAAGCTAAGGTGGCTTTAAAAGTTAATAACAATAACAAATTACTGAAGGAAATGCACAACATGCCCAAGGAAGAAAGCAAGCTGGCACTGCTACATATTCCTCATTCAGCAATAATGCAGGTTTTACAAAATGCTGTCAGGAAACAACAAGAGCCTTTCACCTTTCTTATAGCCTGAAACAATTTACTGCAAATACAGTGTAGGAATATGCTAAATACAGGAAGAGAGGATATCATTATATGGTTGTTTGAATTAGGACCTTGAAAGTCCAAGTAGTGGAATTTTAAGACTATGTACTGACATTTTAGGCCTAAGCATAATGAATATTTAAACAATCCTATGAAATACCTGACTAGAATTAGAATTACATCCTTTATTATGACCAATGATATTCTCATTAGCATGGGTTTAGACAGTGCAATTTTTAACAGCTTTATGCTCTAAAAGGCTGCTCTGATAGGTGTAAGTGAGCCTCAATTTCACATGTAGAATTACAGATATTTAAGAAATTATCTCATTGCAGTTATCACCACGTGTGAGATTGCAACAACACATTTCCCCTGCACTCCTAAAGACACCAGAGAGACCAAATGTGTTTGGAAATCACACCTTAAGGACAGACAGAGGCAGAGAGAAAATACACACCTAAAGGTGGATTAGTGTATGTACAACATTCCAATGGCACCTTGACAACAGCCAGGGCAAATAAGTATCTGTAATGAATCATGCATAGCTCATGTCCCTCCTTCTGTGTAAGGCCACAGCAAATGAGGCCCTGGAGTAGGAAAGTGAGTAGTGTACTCTTGCTACACTAATTAATATTTAGTAAGCTATATTCCGCTATTCATCTTCCCCTGTGAAGTTCCTGTCCTTGTTTCCCAGGACATCCTGGACTACAGGGATGGATTAATATACTGGGAAACGTTTTCTAGTGTTAATTGTAGCATTCATTAATAGCTTGGGGCCCAGCCTTGGTGGCTGCTTGTGTTTCTGCTGGGTACAGAGGCTCAAATTCTCTGAAAAGTTGGTTTATAGCCTCTAAAGTTCACTAAAAAGATAGAATTCAGAATAAGTTCCAAGACAAGAGATAGCAGTTATTACACAGATTGACATTGTAAGAAAAATAAATGTTGCAGCTAAATATATCAGTTAAGGAAGTATAATTTTTACTCCCTGCATTCTTTAGGAATACTGCTTTCTTTTCCTTTCTCCTCTTTAATGATTCAAGCTGAGATTTACTACCTCAGACCCAGAAAATGCAATAATAGAAGAATACTTTTTCTTTCTATGTTTTATATTCAAGTTTAATGTATAATTCTGGGCAGTGACAGTGGCTCTTAAGCATTAGCTTTAAGATTTTTGCAGTGCTTTTACTGGTAAAATTGCTGCTTCCTCTTCTGAATAAAAATTTCTGCTAGTGTAGTTTCTTACTACTAACTTTTCTCTGAGTACATATTTACAAAGCTGTGGCTAAGTCTCTCCAAGTCTATCCATTCACACCACAGTCTCTCACCTCAGCCTTAAGGATTTTAAAAGATGTTTAATATCACTTTTTATCACCTCATTCTCCAAGCTTTAACACAATGGCTGAGAGAGGGCAATTCTCAGAACAAAATGAACCCGAATCATCCATTTATGAAAAGCAAAATGATGCCAGCCATACTTCAGCACTGGCAATTAAGCATAATTTCTGGTGCCAGAAATAGGAGCAAAAAGATTTAAAGGCAGACAAGAGAACTGGCTTCATCTCCTAGGCAGACATAGTACACTTTGAAAAATTTACTTTTAAAATTACAAGCGCTTTGCCTGGATAGTTACCTGAGTCCAGAAACTCAAACCCAGTCAGGCTTTCAAAGTACTGTCCTTAACCTCTCCTTTGCTTTGAAGGTTGCTGCTTCTATCTAACACGTGTAAAACAGAGGAGGTATCTTGCGGCGGGGGGGAAAATTACTTTTTCCCATAATTTACTCTAACAAAATCCTTATGCCTGTTACTGAGGAATCTTGCTTGTCATGTATTTTTGTCCATTAAACACACACCAACACTGCTACAGGAAAGCACAGTCCTCACAGCTCACGGAGCTGCCTAAAAGCAGTAGCTCAGACTGCTCTGAAATACCCCCGTCCTAATGGCTAAGCCCCTTCTAACACCAAAAAAAAAGCAAAATAAAATAAAATAAACGCAGGCATAGCACATTTCCTATCACTGGCAATCAAGTGGCTAATGTAATGTTCTCACTGAAGAGAACAGAGAGTTTAAATGAAATCTTCCTGAACAGAAACTCTCATCTCCATTGCCACCCGAGTGGCAGCGAGCAGCTCTCGGCGCACTCTGAGTGTGCACGTAATGGTAAAACACTGGAGCATGAAATGGAAGTCACAGGCTGTGGGCTATCTTGCTAAGTGGTGCTTCTCATGCCCACTGGAAACAGATCGTTTGGGAAAATGGCAGGAACTTTGGGAGCTGTTGAAGCAGAGAATCTCTAAGGCTACAACCTCTGTCCCAGCTGAAAAATCTGTTCATTTCTACCACACTGTAATGCCAGAGTGGGAGTTACTGTATGAAATTCATTGCTTATCCCAACCCCTGATCAATATTCTCCTAAAATCAACACATTTACGCTTTAAAACCTTTGCTGGGCATTGATAAGCATCAAGGTAATGAAGCAAAGGTGGAAAAGAGAAAGGAGCAAACAGCAGGAAGAGAAGAATATTCCTATTTCTACTTACTGCATTTCAGTGCTGCCAGTCATTGAGAAGGTTGGAAATGGAGTCTAACAAGTAATCACATTCTTGACCATTCTGTGCCACCAACAATATATTCCAATGTATGTAATTATGTGCCAAGAAGAATTGCTAGTTTTAACAGAAGCTTGACCTTCTTACTTTTGGCTTTACCCCTCTGGTAAAGCCAGAGATGGTAGAAGGATGGGAAATATCACTCCAAATGGACATGAGCCTTACTTGACCTTGAGAAATTATAATTATTAGTGTGCATAAACACACATATGTCAGCATAAGCTTTGTATGTCTAACTATGTTTGAAATATAAATAACAATACTGAAAAATTAACATACCAGTCTCAGAAACTCGTTTTTGCCTTCTGCTTATCTGTGACAACATGGAACATAAAGATGCACAAATTTAGAGCACCATCTGGAAAAATCCCATTAAAAAACATTCTTAGATGTTAAGTCCTTAACAAGCAATGAAAGTACTAATAAAAGGTACAAAATTATTATTGTATATAAGAAAACAGAGCATGTTCAGAGAGACTTGTTAAAGGACCTTGACAGGGACTGAATAATTAATATGAATTACTAGTTAGTAATCTCTTTGTGTCAGTTGTGGTTCTAACTTACAGCATTTCTGCTTCTTTAGGCAGCAGACAAATTATGATCTGATTTGTCCCCAGTTCTTTGTCTCTTGCTGTTTTCCTAACAACTTCTGGACTTATGGTATTTATTAATTGAGTTCTTTCATTTAGTAATATTTTTACTGTTGTCCATATCCTGCTCCAGAGCTGAAGTACATTCAACACGGATAAGAAGCCTACAAAATAGCCTACTGCAGCTATGTATTTTTTTTGAAACATGTGATTGAATAACACCTTTTTGGTTACCGATCAGGGATAGATACAACCACTTCTGAAAGAAATAAGGAGAGATTTTGACCTTTTCCTGAAAATGGAATTGTATTGTGAAGGGCATACAATGACACTTGACTCCAAAGGAAATATTAACACATTTGAGACATCCAGGGCTTGTTTTCAAGGACACTTGTTTCTGAATTCCTGAGGATTTGGTTAGATTCCAAAGAAATTTTTAAATCCAGTTGGTTTTTCAGTTTTTTATATGGTTCACTTAATATTGAGGCGTTGAAGTGACTGAATTTTCATTTAAGTACTTGTGTGATTGGTTTCTTAAGTCTCTTATTTGAATTTTTAATATGGTTGGGGTTTTGGGGTTTTTTTTGATGACATGCTTTTATATTTGATGCTTCATATTCTCCATTTGGTGAATGACTTTGAAAAGGCTTTCTGTTGAAAAAAGAGTCATCTAAGGTAAAGGAATGGTAAGGTTATCTTGTAACTTAGATGACAATCATAAACCATTAACAGAATACATTAAAAAACAAAGTAGGTGAAATGAAATGTGTTTAACCAGCCCAAGCAGCGGGATTTCTTTAAAATACATGGCATAAATCTATAAGAAATGAGCACCAGAAATTAATATCAACTAAGAACAGACAAAAGGGCTCCATTCATCAACTAATCCAGCCTCCAAGATTAATCTAGCTACCTCTCATCTCCTCTGACTTTAATTAAATCCCTCTGTCTAGTTTCTTGAGTTGGTAAATCTTTTAAAATTAATTCCACACTCCTGTTTGCAAGACTGTTTTACTTCTAACCTTGGCTAGCATGGCTGAGAGCCTGGCACCTAGTATATCTCCTCATTTGCTTCCATATTTAAACAGGCTGTTAAAAATGTTCTTCATGGCCAAGAACTGAGCTAAAATATATTTCTAAATCCAGTAATAGAGGATTGCAGTCAGACCAGTTACTCTGAAGAGACCATGCCCTGTAAGCTGTTTAATTATCCTATAAGAACTCAAATGATTTAAAATGTTCCCACCCCAAAACAATCCTGTAAATCATTTCACAATGCTTTATCGTATTTTAGTACTCTCCAATTTCCCTCCAAGCATGTAAACCATTTCCATCCATTATTCTTCTGCTTTATGGGACTCTGTAATTTCTTTTAAAGAAGTTGGTTGAATTTCAAATTGGAGCCAACATAAATCTATCATGTGTTTATATTAGTGGGGACAGCATAGAAAATTCCCAATGCAGTGGTGTCCTCTGGCCAGAGTAAATGTCAAGTCTGCCTCTACACTTTGTTTTATTCCCCCTTTCCTGTGTTTCCTTCTGTACAACACAAGAGGGGAGTTCCTATAAGCCGGGCTGCCCTGGGCACTTTTTTCCTGACATGCAGAAGAGCCTCTTGTTGGATTACACTATGTGGTGATAGAGAGATAAGCCCTAGAGGGAGGAGAGAGAGCCTCTTTCCTGGGCCCAGAGGTGACCCTGGGATTGTTTACCTATTACCATAATAGGCAATGTCTGTGCACTGCTCCAGGTGATAGGGGGACACTGTGGTGAACATCCTTCCAGTTTATATGATGTTATATCCTGTTGTGTGTGGGCATTTAGAGAATTCAAACTGCGTGATAAAAGACTTTACACCTTCAGCCTGTGTTCAAAGTTATTGCCCACGTGTGATCACTGCACCGCTGACCTCATGTCAAAATCATCAAGTTCAGACAGGTATGGCTGAATCTCTCTCCACAGATCTGACCATTACACCTCCATAAATAATGGAAAAAAGCAGCAGCTTTGGAGGCAGCAGCAGCACCCCTTGAAAGGCTGCACTACATCCCCATGCCAGGCACAAGCGATGCCAAGCTGCCTTTGCCACGTGAGCCTGCAGACATTGCCACACATTTGAAGGTGAGCAGTGCACAGAGCTGTGATCCCCTTTCCAGCAGCTCCTTCCGAGCACTGAACAGAAGGCAGAAGCGTGTAATGTGTCGTTAGGAAATTGGCCTGCTTGCAGAACAAAATCACCTCTCACTGCGAGTGCCTTGCTCCAGCTCACCGCTCTCCTCGGCTTCCCTCGATCTGTCAGGAGGAGGCACGTACTGTGAGCTTTCCAAGGCTATTGATTCTGACATGCCTGCCATTTCCTTAGCAAAATAACTCGCCTGTTTTCTACATAGAACCCTGGCAAGGGAACATTTACCATCTGGCTCTTAAACAAGGGGCAAGGAGCAATGCCAAGACATATTGTTCTGCTCAAATACGTCAGCGATCCTTTTATCTTCAGATGGTTTTTGGTAAGTTGCCTTGACTAGCAGAACAGCATCTCTGCTGTTTCACTCTCTGCTTTTGAAACAGCACAACTGAAAGCCCTAAGTCCTATATTGCACCGTCTTAAATCAGTCAAGGTAAATAAATGTCCTGCCATCTGCACCTTCCACTGCAAAATAAATAAATTTAAAAAAAAATAAATAAGCGAACACAGCTTGGTGTATTTCCAGGCAGCTAAAACATTGATGGCCTTGGTGAAAGGGGAGAGGATACAGAATTTGGTGGGCAAGATTAACCAGCAGTGAATGAGCAGTTTTTGATTGAGTTCTGTCAGGTTCAAGAAAAAGCATCACGCTCTGACTCTGGATAGGGAGGTGGCCTTGATGGCATTGAATGAGGTTTTACATTGTTTTCTGCCAAGGAATTAATGGCCAAAAGCAATGCTCCCTTGAGGCAAGGGTCTAACAGGAACCACCCCTGGGGTGCATCAGGAGCTACAGGACAGCCCCACACCCTGCTCGAAGCATGCTGCCCCTCACATCCACTTCTGGGTGGAAATGCAGAACACTGGAGACCTTCCAAATGTTCCTGTTTTGTCTCACCTGTGGCCCTGTCCCACAGAAATGTAGGCTCTCCGCAGACAGCAAGTGGTGCTCACCACAAATACACATTTTTCAAAGTTCCTGGCATAGCCACGCTGGCTCATGTCTGTTCACTGGGTTAATCACCCAGAAATGGCAGCTTTTTGATGGAATCAAAAACCGTTCAACAAAAAAGAGGGAGGGGATTTTCCAAACCCCTTCTCATGAAGACAAAAATCAGCCACTAACCTGACCACACCTGCTCCATCTGCTGATGATCACAGCTGAATTCACGTCTGCACAGGCAGCTATTTTGTGTCAGTGTCATGGTGATGTCAGAAAAGAACCCATTAGTAAAAGAGGAGGTCTTGGAATAATTTATAAGGGTTGACATATGACTTAACATGGTAGCAATTAAAAGGCCAGAGAAGGTGATAGTATTGCTTGAAAAGGTAGAGAATTTGTATGGTTATGATAATTAAGGCCAAGATAATTACTGAGATACAATAAATATTAGTTTATTAATTTACTTTTAAGATTGGTGCCTCAGGCAAAGAAGCATGAATATTTTCTGAAAGAATCCCTGCTGAATAACACTGCAAGATGTGAAGTGAGGATGCTCTTTCATATTACTTCTTCAAAATTGTAGGAGCTATCCCCTGCTATGAAGAACAAATTATATGAGCTGAACCAAAATCAGCAAAATCACGTCCTCACAGGTTGTATGATAAAGAGTTCCACAGGGAAAACATCTTAAATGAAAGGCTACCAGAAATGTCATTTTCTTGCAGAATTGTATCAATAGAATAATGGAGTTTGAATTATTTAAGCAGTAACTTCTCATGTTCTACACTTCTATCAAATTTTAAAATTCTGAAGGAATTCAGTTTGACTTTACAGCTGGCTGGGGGACAGGGGAGGTACTTCTATCAGGAAACAGAATGTTTACATGTGTGGCTCGTTGAAACTGAAAACAGTGATTCAGCAAATCTAAGTTAGAAATATCAGAGCCAGAAATACCTGAAGCTCTAAATAAGACACAAATACTCAGTTTTGAGACTGGTACTATTTAACTTCTGCAGGAAAGGTAAGTGTATACACACATTTTTGTTTTCCAAGTTGTCACTGACATGTCAAAGGGGGGAAGATGAAAGGCTTAGGACTCAACTGGTACGTGGCTCAGACTGAGAGTGGTGTGCTAGTTCTGAAGCTGGAAAAATGTGGGAACTCTTTGAATGAGAGAATACTCTTAAAATGAAATTCCCTGTTTTGTTTTGGAGCTGAAGGAACCAAAAGGAACGAGTCTGATCACATCTTCTAAACCACAAAATGGTTGGAAGAGAGAAATTATTTTATTTTAGATAAACATTTGGGACATGCTCCTTTACTCGGAGCCCGTTCTAAAAAAAAGGTCAGTTTGGAGTATTCTTCAGTCAGAATTTGACTCCCATTTTTTTCCTACACACATCCTTTGGGAGCACCTGGTGTCACATGGAAAACTGTGTGCATTTGTTCCAAAAGGTGGACAAACTCAGCATTGACCCAGCAACTCTGCAACACAACAGGAATTTCTAAAAGAGGAGGAAATGTTCAAATCTCATGCTGAGAATATAACAGCCACATCTATTTCCCAAGAAAAGGAACTAACTCTAATGGCAGAGAACTTAGTTAAAGCGAGAAGAAAAAAACAAAATAAGTAACACAGACATTCCATCTGGTTTCCCAGCTGCTTCTGTAAAGAAAAATCTCTCCCTGCTGAAAATTACAAAATTGTTGTTGTAGTGCAGCTTTTTCAGGAAAAAAAAACACAAGAATTCTTGACTGACAAGGCCTTTCAATAATGGCACAAGTTTTGTCTTACACTTGTTACATTATTTGCATGTGAGAGACTTTCCTAAATTACACGAGAGGTTAAATAAGGCTGAAGGAATTGCAGGAATATGCTATAAGCAAAATCATTACTTTAAGTCAAAAAATAAAGGAAATACAGGCCGAAGAGCTGTTTCTCTAAAGAGAAAACGTATTTTATTTCCTTGAGTTTAAAATCTGTGAAGGAATTTCAACTAGCCTGAAGGAGGGAAAGATCAGGGAACATAACAATTTTGACTGGTCAAAAACTGAATTTTTTGGAAAGTCTTTTCTTAATAAAGATATTTAATATTGTGGCTTTACTCAGCAGCCAGAGGAAAGCTCTTTCCTCCATATTCCTCCTCGCAGAGAGAGGGACAAAGCAGGGTGTGAGGGTGCTTCCCACAAGCTGCTCCCGTGTGCCCTGCTTGGAGGCACAGAGCTCTTTCCAAATCTTCCTGCACCACTTCTGTGTCACAGCTCTGGGTTCACTTTGCCTCTGTCTCAGGAGTTCTTTTCTTTGGGGTTTACATTAAAAGACAGGAGACGCTGAGTTGTTCTAATTTGATGTTCATTAATTCTTATCTAAGGCAGAACTGCACAGGATGTGCCCTCTGGATACAAGGTGTAAAAATGGCGCTGGGTGTTAACTTCCAAGGCCATTTAAAGCCCAAACTATCCAATTATCAAATGCCAACTAATTTGTTTTTACTTATAATCCAGTAACCATTCATCTACAAGCCTCATTGTGGGATTTTTACACCAATACCAGAACAATACCTAAACACCTAGGTTTGTGAAGAAGAAGGAGGAAAGAAGGAGAACAAACCTACACCCAAATCCTCCATCTTGTTACTAAGTCCCATAAACCTAATTCTCTATATCTCTACATATTTCACCCAGTGACATAACAAACTTCTTTTTAACTACACAGCAACAACTTCAGTGCTATCATATAACAAAGGGAGTTTTTTCCAAGGTCTCAGATCAAATGCAGTGTAGTTTTGGGGGTGAACTCTGAACTCAGGGTTCCAACACTTCTGCCCCTTTCTGACATCCTCCTGTGAGCCCTGCTGGACCCCTGCCCTTCAGTCCCCAGCCCATCCCCTCCCTGCTCTGCACCCTCACGTCCCAAGCGCCAGACACGGCCCAGAGGAGGGTGCAGACATTGTTTTTGCTCACTGCTGGTAGAAGGGGTGCCCACACACCTCATTCTCTCACAGGCAGAGCTTGCTTTGTGTCAGAAACTGAGCACACCCCACACTTCACCCCAGCCCAGTCAGATCCCTGCTCCCACCACATCCCTCCGTGTCCAGACTCCGTCACTGCCAAAGCGCCTTTTGAAATGCTCATTCTTCCCTTTTGGAGACAGGGTTCTTTGTATTGACTGACAAATCCTGGGATTAGTTAATCGGTAAATTCCACAATCCACTCCTTATTTCCAAAAGCTTATTCTTATCTAAATGAAAGCTGCTTTGACTATTTTTCTTTTCTCGCATCCCAGGCCTTTGGGAGCTGGTGGTTGCACCACAGCTCTGGGGAGGTGCTTACTGAGGGTGAAGTTCAGTTTTTGAAGCTGGGCAAAAGAAGTGTTGACAGACCCCCACACATCCATAAAACCAAAGTACAGCAGCTCTCCACAGGGTATTCTGAGTATTTGTACTTCCCAAATTCTTTGCTGTGACAATAGTCTCAAGGCTGATGACTTTTCACAAAGAAATGAAATTAATGAAGTACTGCTTAATAGTCCCTCAACTTCATAAGAAATGTAAAGTAGTTCCTCCTAATTCTACTCAGCCAACTCCTTGAATTTCAAATGTAATTTGGGATTGTTTTGGTTAAAGAAGCAAGCTCTGTCAGAGTAAATCAACACCAAGTCAGTCCTGAAGATGAAACTTTGCTAAAACAGTATCTTCTACAGGATATTTTACTGCCTGGAATATTTTTTCCAAAAGTAATAAAATGTTTTTGCAATATTACATCTTGTTAATAAAATATTTTCACATTAACAAGTAGAAGAAGTGGAGAAAAACAGTCAAGGAATCATAAAATAGAAATGCATACAAAAAGAAAAGATAGAGAAAAATTGAGATTACAGCAAAAAAAATAAAATAAAATTGATTTTTTTTTTAATGCTTTGTGAAAATGGGTGAGACTAATGCTGACTAGCAAAATGCAACTTAGCAACACTGGCATCAAAGGTTCTACAAAGAATTTATGTAAACTAACCCCATGTAAATGCATTTTAAACACATTGTAACAGCTCTTGATGTTATAGAGATGACAGGTAAAATTACATTTCTCTGTTCTCTTTAGAAGTCTGCAAATACTGCTCTTATGTAGAGCATAAGAATACTTTAATTTTTGGACTGGCAATTTCAGAAAACACATGAAAAACAGGTTCCTGAATTAATAAACTCTCATTTTATGAATTGAAAAAGATAAATAAATAAACAAGAGCCACAAAAAAAGAACCCAGGCTAAATCCTACAGACTTTAATAGAAATGAAACTTATAAGATTCTATAGGAAGTTTCATATAAGATTCTCTAAAGGGAGCAATATGTCCTTCCTATAGGTCTTTAGAATCATTACGTTAGACTCTGAGTGCAGGACTGCAATTTTCTATTAACTTTTATGGGATGTTGAAAAAAAATCAAGGCAAAATTAATTTCTTATTAAGTTCCATGAGTATTTCTTGAGGCATATTGTAGTACTATTATAAATAATGTATCATTTGTATAGCACATTTCACCTTCAAAGAACTTTACAACCATTAGGCAATATTTAATCTTTTCTGACTGAGTAGAAACATCAGTGCTTTCCAGAGAAACAATATGAGCTCTATCATCACCTCAGAAGTGCATTTAGAATAATGTCTGGCTTTTCTGAATTTCAGAATTTCAATCTCCTGGGGCAGGAATCTAAACTTTGGCCAAAATTCACAGTTTTCAGACATGGACCGTTAAAGGCATGCACCCAACTAAATATAAGCTACTGAGGACAGATGAGGTCTTCAAGAGATGAAGAGGCAGAAAAGTTACAGTTGCTCAAAGCCCCTGATCCAAGTGTTGGGAGCTCAGAGTTGTTAGCACGAAGCAGTGGAAATGTGAAAAAGTGTTCACTAAAATTGTCCATGTCCCATAGAGTTCTCATTTAAATCAAAGGCAAAACTGACTTCAAAGGAAGATGGAGCACACAAATAGTGTACATAAAAAATGAGAAACATTTCTCTTATGAAGACTGCTAATACTTTATAACTGTGACTGTTGTGCCTGAAGCTTATTTCTCCCTGCAGAATGTATTCCCCAATATTTATATCCATTTATATTCACAAGGATTAAGAACAGTGGAGCTGTCTCAACCAGTTAGTAAAATCTCCCATGCAAAAGCTGTAATCCTGAACATTACTGGAGTTGAATTATGGACCATGACCCTCAAAATCTGCGCAGAGCAGTTCTCCCAAAGGCACTTCCACACAGCCAACCTGGAGTGAGCCAGCTCCAAATGGAAACCACTTCCAAGTAAACAATACAAAACATGATGGTCCAAATCAGTGACTGGCTTACTGCCACCAACTTACCTCAGGGATAAATTAGTCCATTTTGTCTAAATTAATTTGCTCTTATGTCTTGAGGTTACACATTTTTATGTATGCTTTTATGAAGCTCCACATATAACCTCACCAATCAAAAAAACCCTTAAAAATACAGCATACTGAGAAAAGTCCAAGTTCAAAACTCCTTTTGGTTTTAAAATAACCTCAAGTCATAAGCAAAGTATCTAAATAACCAGATTTAGATCATATTTTTACATTTAATTCTAGCTAGGTCAACACCTGTTTTGCTAATAGTTTGCTGCTCAGTTATACTGATTCCTGAAAGATAATTGCATGAAAAATTGTCAGGCGTGATTTAAAACCAACTGTGACATGAACACGAGGGAAATAAGGTGCCATTAATCTTAATGAAATGCGATTAGAAATTATGAGATAAAAATACCAGACTCTCATTTTTAACGTTATTATATGATGTCATGGGTTTGGTATTGGAGTGCACGTATTTGTATTTTTACATTAGTAAATTCCGTAGGCAGGGTACTGCCGTGGCTGGTTGATCTGAGCCTAAGAAGAAGCCTTTCCTTTTGAAATCAGCAGGAGTTTTGTTACAGACTTCTTTGGAAACAGGTATCCTTCCTATATTATTCATAACAATTGATACACTAATGCCCAGAAAAAGCGAGAGGGATCTGACATGATGTGCAAGTATTACCTTTGTACTCCAGAAGGTGATACAAGGCTTTGAAAGGAAAATATATCTTTGTTGCTTCAAAACCTATTTGAAGCCTTTTTAGTGTTCAGCCATAAATCTGAGCAAAATTTCTCCGTGTCAGTTGCAGAACAATTTGGCATCACTAAATCTGCTGAACTGTCAGAGTGGTCAATTGGGCCCATACTTTCAGCATAACGCTGTGAAGGAAGGAAATTTTTGTGATTCTATTGTGTTCATTTGTCAGACAGCGAGTGCTTAAGAGCCCATTACTAAGGTGTTAGAAAATCCAAGCAAGCACTATATCAGATAGGAAAGCAGGTTCCAGTTTTCTACTGTTTTGAAACTACC
Source organism: Pachycephala philippinensis (assembly GCA_013397055.1). Lineage (NCBI taxonomy): Eukaryota > Metazoa > Chordata > Aves > Passeriformes > Pachycephala > Pachycephala philippinensis. Next base: position 100,597 of record VWZT01002092.1, read on the forward strand.
TGGTTCAGTTGGGAAAGGCTCTGCCACTGCTGGCAGGGCAGAATTGTCAGGAACCATTCATGGGTGGTTACCTTTTAAAGATTACAGCCTGCTGATGACAGGAGAAAGTTGGGTCAGTCTGTTATTGTTTTCAACTTGATGAATACCAGGTTCTTACTGGTAACCACAATTCAAAGGAAAAGCAGAAGAAAATATCATTTCTGGCATCAAGATGTTTTCTAAGTGAAATTTTCTTTGATAAGTGACCTTCATCATCAAAAATACTCTTGAGAAACTCCACAGGGGTGTCACTCAAAGCCCTCTTCACCTTTCCAGGAGAGGCTTGGTGAAAGCAGTCCCAGCAAGGCAGCATTTCAGAGCATTCCTAGGCCACTGTACACTGAGAAGCAGAGCTTTTGTGAAAGCCCTATTCACAGAAAAGGAAACATTTAATAGAACAGCAGAGAGATTAGCAAGGTTTACCTTCCTTCAAGGGGGCAATTAAAACACCAGAATGTCTCTGCTCTGCATTGACACCAGTTAATCAATTTCTCTTGAATTACCACCATGTGCACGTATTTTCAGTGTGTGCATTCCCCATGGTTGCTCACCAGAGCTGCCCAGAGCTGTTGGAAACATGCAACAGATAAATGTGTTCTGATCCTGACCTTCTTTCTGGGGTGAGATTCCCTCTGCAGGCAGTGGGGGCTGTGCTTCAGTGAAGACGTCAGGATGAGCTCTCTGATTTGGCTGAGCAAAAACACACTCCCCAGGGCAGTGGTGACAGCACCAAGCCTGGCAGAGCTCAAGAAGCATTTGGACAATACTCTCGGGCACAGGGTGTGAGATAATCTTGGGGCTGTCCTGTGCAGAGCCAGGGGTTGCACTCGATGCTCCTTGTGGGTCCCAACTCAGCGGATTCTGTGGTTCTGTGACCCATCTTTGCCACATTACCTCAATTTTAATGCTGCAAATTAAAGCACTGGAGAACACAGGAACTGCAGTAGAGCTATCACCATGGCACAGCATGGACATGAAGAATTAGGGGATCAAAGAGCAGAAAATTTTGTGTTTTCCTCTCTTTGTGGCAAGTGAATGCAGCCTACGCAAAGCGCTGCTAAAGGCTCCAAATGTTCTGGAACAGCATCTGCTGACAGGACTGAGGAAGTGTTTAATGCAGAGATCCTTTTCTAGTGAAAGATAAAGGCCGACTTAGGAGTTCATGTTCATAAAGGACATTAATATCACAGGCCTTTATTGCATTATGAACTAATTCAGTTTCACACTCAGGCTACTTGAGTAAATCTAGCTTTATATTTTCATCAACTGCTGTTTAATAAGAGTTTGAAGTAGAAAATGATGGCAAATCATTTTCTAATTTTTAATTTACTCTAAGATTGCTCTGATAGCCATATTGGCTTGGAAATAAACAACAATAAATGCAGATTGGCATTCACAAAAAGGATAGACAGTTCTCTAGCCACTGTAATTAATATTGCTAGGCTGCATACTTTAAGGTCCCTGTGTTTCTCAGAGTTGTGGTGTGCTAGCTAAAATCTGTTCAGTCAGGCTGATTTTGGCTTTCATCCACATATATTAATTTTGCCCAGAAGCATCCCAGAAACTTAATTAAGCTGGCAGGTTGCATTCTCTTATGGTCCATCTTGAGCACAGTCTCATTTTTAAGACTTGAATTAGAGAACATATTCATTTGGGCTACCTACTTAAAACTCTTAAAGAAAAAAAAAAAAAGGTAAAAAAAAAGTGAAAAAAGCCATCTTCCCTTAAAGCATGATTATTTAATTTTCCATGAAAAAGCTGGGCTGTTTGTACTGAAGTGTGTTTTAAATGCACTCCTTTTTCTGGAAGTGAAGGTGCAGGCTTTGCAGTAAATAACTGGTCAGCTCCTCAGAGAGTGCACAGACTCTGCTGCTGGTTCCATCCTTCAGAAATACATTTTATTCTCTGACATTTTGTGATATACTCAGACCTTGACTGTTTAACTACCGGCTCAGGCCTCCTAACTGTTTCCATAAGTCATGAAAACTTTTTTTTATTTACTTCTAAGCACAGTGAGGGGATGGACCTGAACCAAGACTTCAGGCTCAGACACTTGGCACAGTGAGGACTCAGAGCTGATTTGCAATTCCATTCAGGAAAAGAAGGAAATTCTAAAACATTGGAACATATTTTTAATTCCATCTCCAAAACTGTGCCCGTGTTCTAATTCAGTGGCTAGGGACTTTCAGTTATGTAATTTCCTAAGCTTCTGTTCTGGGTTTCCTGAATAGAGTTCTCTTTTAGCCTAAAAGATGGTAAATACAGAGCTGGTTAATTTTTATAACTATTTAAGCCAGTCACAGAATCAGTGCAGGGTTCCAGTGGTCTGTGTGACCTGCTGGGCCATGGGCTGTGGCAGAACAGGGTCCTCTAAGGAACTGGAATGAATTTACTGCAAAAGAAATCTGATGTCCTTGGGAAGGCCTACTAGCCAACAGAAAAAACTCATACTTAATCCAAGATAGAAATCACTCATTATTTCCCAGGCAAATTATCAAAAAGATTGGGAATCTTTGAATTCTTGAAGTTTCACCTTGAATTGTCCCAAAAAGAGGGTGAAAAAAGGGCCGGAAATGTCCAAAGAACAAGTGCTATATTAATAACCAAGTGGTGACTGAGTTCCATGTCAGTTTGCCTCATTAAGAGTTAATTGATCAGCCTCCGCAAATAGTTTCTGTTTGAATCCTCATACGTGCAGAATTTTCTGCAGGAGCATTTCCATGCCTGACTGTGGTAAACAGAAACTCCTGTAGAGAAACTGAGCACAAGCATTGTTTCACCTACAAGTCTGCTGTTAACAGCTGTAGAATAAATTTATAGAAAAAGATTTCAAATAAGCTAATTCAGTGAGTGGTTGAGAGCAATTATGTAGCTTCCCCATGCTGAACACAAGCCATCAAACAGAGAACAGATCAAAACAAGGAAGCTCTTTGGTTTTCTTTCCCATCAAGTCCCAAGGCACCTATGTGCAAATGACATATTCTCTCTTCTGCCTACAGAGGGCTTAACTGAAAGAAACTTATTCCCTACCCAAAGATCAAATTAAGTCTATTCAGGAAACAAAGTTAGAAACTGAATTTCAAATAATTTAATTACACTACGTAATTACTTTACAGAATCCATAAAGTATTCATTAAACAATCATAATTCCTACCTGATTCCCACCATGACACACATCATGCCTTTGAAACATAAAAGTCCTTAAATTCTTCCTTTTACTGAGCTAATGAAAATGTTAAATTACACTAGCAAGAGCCAGCTGAACAATTGAAACAACCATTTCAAACAGATGATTTGGGATGATACAGTAAGTTTCAAGGTGGGAAAACATTATTAAACAAATTGCTAGGGCATGAATGCAACACCTGGTGGTTAAACTCAGTGGGTCAGAAATTATTCTAACTATGATTTCAGTGTTATTAATGTGCTCCTCTAGCCCTCCAAAACAATCAGTGAAATCGTGGGTGAGTTTCTGTAGACAACTGTTCTGCAACAGAAGGAAGTCTCACATTGCCATTTAGTTATCACATGCACTTAGAGAATTGCAGCTCCTATCTGTCATTTAGATAGCTAAACAGAAAAGAGAATAAACCCACATCATCTTCAGCCGCTGTTTTGTTGTTCTAGTTCATTGGGCATTTAATTAAGGTTTGGAAACCCAGGCTGCATCCTGCAATCCCAGTGGAAATGCAGCTTGGACATGAATGGCTGTCCCTTTAGGCCATCAAAGCTCACACTGGCCACGGTCCCTCACAGCGAGGGGGCTGATGGCTTCGGGGATCTGTGGCAGGGGATGGTGCAGACAGACCCTTCCCAGATGGTGCAGATGGATTTCCTCACTGACAGGGCTTAAATATTGGACTCCACGGGCTTTCAGTGTACTTCAGTGGGCAGGTTTACATTTAAAATCAGGCCCTTGGGCTGGGATCCTAAAGAATTTCACATCTGTGCTGCTTTAACTTCAGGCACAAGCGACAATGTCATCCCCACCTGGGGTCCCAAGCCCCAGCTCTCCTGTGACCATTGGTACAGTGATACTGAAAATTGGGCTGAGGGGTAAGAAAGATGGGCAATCCCAGCTGGCTTGGGAGTACCCTTCTCTCTGCTGTGCATGCAAAAGATGTTCCTATTTTTAGCCAGCTTAATTTAATTGTAAATGTAGCTCCACCGTGCCCCGGTCAGATTATGACCCTCTGGGTACTGCTGCAGCACAAATTATAAAAGCTATTATCAGCAGGACAAACCAAGCTTTCCAGTGAAAAGCCCTGATTGCCACAGGAGTTGCACACAGTCCCAGGGAGCCTCCCAGCCAAATGGATGCCATGCATGAGAGCACACCAGAGCATCTCCTCCGGTGTCAGTGGGACCACAGGACAGACTCAAAGCTGGCGCTTTTACAAGGGCAAAATTCCTCCTGTGGCTTGAGGAACTCGTGCCAGAACTGTCGGTACCCAGAGTGTGACCGTTTCAGAGACTCCACAGCATTTTTCCAAGAATTTCAGGCATCCTCTCAGAGAGGACACTGTGACTGGTAGTTAGAGGGTAGAGAGGAAAGACCTCTTCTGAGAGATGAGACACCTTTGAGCCCAGCTGAGAGAGTGTTTTCTTTCCCGCGGGCTGTGTGTGTTCCAGAGCCTTCCAAAAGCCCTTAACAGAGCTGGGGATGCTCTCAAGGCACCTTCCATGGGGGTTCAACCTGGAATTGCACAAAGGTTTAGGCCACATTATATTTTTCTCATCAACAAAGAATCCAGCATCACTTCCTTGCACGACAACTGGATTTAGTTCCTCTCTCCAAAGTGCTGAAGGGGTGGTGGCCAGTCCCAGGGAAGTGGCCCCAGAGTGCTGCCTCACAAGGGCCTTCAGCACTCTCCCCTGAACCATTATCATCTGAACTGTCAGGATGGCAAAGACATTGCAAGGAAAAAAAACTGCCAAAAAATAGCCCAGAATGCTGAAATATTCCCCAAAATGTTAAAAAATAGCACATCAAAAATG
>VWZT01002092.1:105652-124356 GCA_013397055.1 Pachycephala philippinensis
AAAAAAAAAAAGAAAAAAGCACCAAAACAATATAAAAAAGTTCCAAATCCACAGGTAAATGCACCAAAAGTGACACCAAATGCCAAAACAAAAAACCACCAAAATGCCAAAAACCACCCAAAGATGCCCCAAACCATCAAAACTGTCAAATAATGAAATACTATTAAATGTCAAATCCACTCAAAGATATTTTAAAAATAGATATATATATATACCCAAATGGGAAAAAAATTCCACATATTTTTTAACAGGAAAAGAAAATGCAATAAGGAGAAATAAAAGTACTAAACAGCAGAAAATTAAATACAAATAATAGTAAATGCCCCCTCCAGAATTCCAGCAGAAAAGCCCCCCCGAAAAACCCCAAATGAAAACAAATGTGAAAAAGAAATAAATTCTATGAAATCTGCAAAACTGTAGAAAAAAGACAAACTAAAAAAAGTAAAAAATTTTAAAAATTACAAACTGATTTCATGAAAAAAAACCAAAAATGCACAAAAAATGCAAAGAAAGAACCATGATGAAAAAATGTGCCATAACACAAGCAAGAAAAGCCCTATTACATAAGAGACACACTAAAAATGCAAAAATCCCTCGCAACAAAAACACAAAGAAGCCAATAACAACACTAAAACTCACCAAAAAAATGTCAGTGAAACACAACTGCAATGGAAGAACTATGGAATGGAAACCCACCAAGGAAGTCTGCCAAGAACATGAAGTACAAATGCTGAAACCAATTAAGATCCAACAGGATCTTTCCTGTTTTCTCTGTATTTTGGTTCTCCAGGCTCACCCAGGGGCTACTCAGCTCCATGATCACCCCCAGCCAAACAGGCTCCTGTGCCACTGAGAAAATTTTCTAATGTAGCAAAACAACCTTTTCTGCTATTTTTACATAGCCTGGACAGCAGGAACGACTGGCTCAAGGACACATACATAAATCTGTGGAGTGCCAGCCCAAAAAAACAACAAGAAATAATTGAAAAAACGTTCAAACCCAACCAAAGCGGGCTTGTCTCGCCGTGGAGCAAAGCAAGACTGCTACTGATTATCAAAGATGTTGAGCCAGCCCGAGGACAACTTTTTGGAGGGAATCTGCCACAACAGGGGCTGTCTGCATCCTTCTTGCAAGTTGAAAACCGTATGGTTTGTTTCCCAAAGAAAAAGGGCTGGCGATAAACAAAAACAAGTGGTTGCAAAATCTCATTTGCCACAAAACACTTCAATTTTCATAAAATTCTCTTCAGATTCTATTATTTTGTTAGAAGCTGGACTTGAAACGTTCCCTGCATCTGTATCAGAGGACAGGCAATAGATGTTACTGCAATATAAATAATAAATAATAGTAACAGGAAAGATGTCAGTGCTGCAGCATATTTTTAAATATTCCTGTGTGCTGCAGGACAGGAATACACAAACGTTTAGCAAAACCCAGAAGAAAAAAATCTAGCACATAAGAAATCCATATAATATATTTATCATGTAATTTACCTCAGTAAATTAGCCAAACTACGAGGAAAAATCATTACTTAAATCAAGACTGTTGCTTTTCCATTGGTGTTTCTTCACCTAATTTATTTTGGTTATTTCATATCTTTGCAAATCTCTTCCTAATTATGTAGACTCACAATCTGACTAAAATCACAAAACAGAAATTGTCTATTACTAATGATATCAAAGATTGTTTCTGTCTATATTTGCTGTCCAATTCCCTATGCAAATTCCCTTCAGCATGTCTGGAAAGATGCATTTGTCCAAGTGGCTGTGCCATTACTTGTTCTGCAGAGAGATTTGTGCTGCAGCATGAAAGTGCTGCAATCTACAGGCGTGATCTGTGTTGAAGGATCAGTTTGGAAAATATAGTTTACAGACTGCTTAACCCTAAGACTTTTTGAATTAAATAATTCACCAGGAATTCAATTACAAGCAGAGCACCGCCTTCTCTTGACATAAAACTTTCATAGGGACTTCAGGAAATGGCAAAACACAACCATTTCCAAATTAATGAAGCCGTCATTGATTTCTTACATGTGAAAGCAGGAGGTCAGCAGCAGCGTTTTATGGGTATGAAGCTGAAATATATTTTACTTTCTGGCTTGTGTCAGGACTAGCAGTGCACTTCTCACAAGTAAGTGGGCACTTGCTATTGATCACAGAATCAATTTACTGGGGCCAACACTGCCTGGGACAGGGTGGTCTGTGACCCAACATCCCAGAGCACACGGCATGCAAGGGAAGGAGAAGTGGCTGAATCTTCCTAGAGGAAGGTGAGGCTAAAGCACAGTTGCTGCAATTCCTGCAGACTGATAGCAAACTCAGGGTTAATTAAGATGACTGATTCATTGCAGTTTTTTTAATTAGTGTATCTTGTTTGTATATAAAAGCCTAAGGAGAATTTTCACACCGTGCTGCCCCGAGTCAGCTACAATAAAAGACTCTTACTGGAGTCTTTCAAAACTCCCAGAAGGACAAGAAAACTATCGAGAGCTTGGCCCTGAAATTTAGCAGTTGTTGCATTTCGCTGCCCATCTCCCATTACAGTACAAATGGAACAGCTTATCTGTACAAATTGCTAAGATGTGCTTTAACATAGTATATCGGAAACCTCAGGTTTCCACAGCACTGGCTCGGCCAAAAATTTCTGCAGTCTCCTTCCCTTCACTCACTGCTCTCTCAAATGCCTCCTCAGTAAGCCAAGACACCAGACACAAAAGTATTTCTCCAGGCCTCCATTTCCTTCTTTTTGATTTGGCAGAACTACTTTCAGCACCACCTCAAAAGCTGCTACAGATCAGCAGGCAAATGCTGACATGGCCAATACTCTATTTCCTGATTTGGAGGGGATTCAGGCAGGACATTTGAAGGCACTGTGGTTTAGACCCCACAGAGAGGGCATATAACAATCCATCACCATCAGCTAATTCCTACAGACATGATTGAGATCTCCAGCAGGCAGGCAATCATGAGCTGATTGCACATCCTAGGATTTATTTTAGCTGCTGTGTGTCAGGATCAAAAATCCATAGTCTGAGTAAAGAAACATTCACCTGTAGCTCTTGGGCTCTAACTCCTGCCACCAGCTGTGGTTCGGAAGCTTTCAGTCTCCCAGCCCCAGCCGTGTACAGGCTGTCTCTGTTTATTGAGGGTTCTTAGTTTGGAGACTTCCTCCTGCCACCAGCAGCCAATAATCTGTCTGCCAGAGTTTTAGTCATGCTCTGCTTCCTCTGGACCGTGTTCCCAGGCTGCAAGCTTCTGCTGTGACAAAAAATCCTTAATTCAAACATTGGATGACTAAACACTAACAGCTACAAAACACTAATGAATACAGAGAAGTTTGTAACTTCGGTTTGGATGATAAACTCTTGAGGTTAGATGTTTATTTAAACTTTAGTAACCTCTCCTAGCACTGTGCTGTTTCAGAAAGGTATCCGCTGCCCCCGAGATCTCTTAAAAAAATCTCAAGGCCATCTTCTACTCAGTTGGAAATCTTTAAACATTCACATCAACTGCAGGCCACCTTCTAAATTAAAGAGAGTGAACAAATTGAGCAATTCAAAATAATTAGAGATGTGTTTGCTCCCTGTCATTCAGCAGAGAAACCTGGTCAAGGTGCCTAGCTCACACACAGCTATTTGCATGCGCATCCCCCCCAGACTGACAGATTTTCTCTGTTGATCTCTCCTATTTGAACATACTTGGGGTCACAACACCTCTACAAGTGTAGGAAAAGAATTATTTCTAGGATAGTCTCCTATTATTCTGATTGACTGGACAACAAAACCATAAACAAAAAAAAAAGGGAAAAAAAAAAAAAGCAAACCCTAGATGGTTCCAAAAATCTGCATCTTGCATGCATAAACTCCAAAAAAATACTCACATATATTTAAGGGTCTGACCCAAAGGCATTTTGAAAGGAGCCCAGAGCTGACCAGCAAAACTCAGTTTTCCTAATCCTAATGCAGCACACTAACCATGAGATTTTATCTTTTGAATTCACCTTGCACAGTCAAGGATTTGATTTTCAGAAGGGAGCCTTTCCTAGCTGTACTTTTCCACTGGAAATTCTGTTCCTTTAGGTTAGATCAGTGACTTAGAGATTTAACAGAGAAAGAAAGGCAATATCTCAGGGAAAACTTGAAGGGATCTGCTGGATATGAGTCAGGAGAATAAACCCTTTCCCCATCCTATTACATAGAGCCTGACAAGGAGATCTTGAGACAGCAATACAGGGGAAATAGCAGTGAAGTCTGATTCCTCCCTAAACCTTTAGTGATTTTCTTCTGCAGGAATCATTGATCAAGGTCCCCGAGATTAGCAAGAGGAGCATTCCCAGGAACGGGGCTGTCTGTGCACATCAGGGCAGATGATCCTCAGCACATGAATTTAAATGGGAGTAGCTGTGAGATTGCATTGTCACATTTTGTTAGTAGCTCGTAAACTTCAATCATCCAGACAAAATACAAGTTTACAGAAGCCACTGTAGGAGCAGCACTTCTTTGAAGCATTTTAAACATCGGGATTCAGGCGTGTTTGTTTATGTAGACCTTAAATTACGGGGTTTACAGTGTCACACTGACCCTGAAACTGCACAGGGAAGACCAATACTGATCACACAGGGCAGAATTCAAAGCGATAAGGGGCTGAAGTGCCCTCCATTCAATAGTGAGGATGTATAAGAAGCCTAACTCCTTTGACATGTAAATATACACATGGACATATTTTATAATATAATTTTTACACATATGTGTATGTAAATATAGTTATACTATATATCTCATGCTCCTAAAAATAGGATAATAATTCCAAAAGAAAACACAAAAATTAAACCCATATAAACAATAGGGAGCATTTCACATCAAGTTAGATTCTCCCAGCACTTGACCTTGAGGTAGAGTGGTCATTTAATAGGGAAAGCTTCAAGCATAATAGATTTAAAATGAATGTTTTTCTTCTGCTAACTCTACTGTGCAGAAAATGACAGAAGTATGTTACATAGGTTTACTCATTTCCAGCACTGCTGTTTGCAGGGGATTTAGATCCAGCAGCTGTGGGGATATACTGGGTATTAGAATGACTGCCAGCCTATATAAATTACCTCAGGAAGTAGATGGCACCTCTAATTAACAAGTGAGCTGCATGAAACTGTTGCTCACACTTCAGGGAGAGAGTTGGAAAATTCTCAGGGTCTAAAATTTGGCTATTACACAACAGATAAATCACCCTGCATAAAAATTTCCAATGCTGCTAATTATACACTGAGAAATTTAATGTGTACGTACCATATATGCAACATGCACATTAATAATATTTAATATACAAAAAACATATGTACTAAGTAACACACACATATATACATGCCTATGTATATGGATATATATAAATAAAAAATGTAATGAACATACAGAGATAGAATTAGGGACACTGGTTAGTTAAAGCAAGAGTTAGGAAAGGTGAACACTTTGATCATCAACTTAAAATGGGCATTTTGGAATTTTTTACCACTATATGCCATCTATCAAATATTTCATTTCTATCACAACCAACACATGAACATACTGAAGAAGGTGATTCAGAAATTCTGCTTCAAATTATCCTGCATTCCAGGAAATATTTTCCTTTACACATTTCCTGGTCCTTGGGACTACGTGTTTTTAAAAACAAGGTTCTGGGATGATTGCTTCCAAATTCAGAAATTCAAGGAGCTCATTATGCAAATTAAGAATCATCTGATAACTAATCCTGCAGTACAAATTACTGTTAGAATAGTATGAATGCTAAGAAATAACTTCCATATAGATTTAAAGCTGTATTATACCAGAGGAGCCGTTATCAAGCCTCACACAAATACTTAATTACAGATATTTTGCAGAATGTGCATTATATTATCATCACATTATTATGTGGCAATTGGGGTCCAACATTTACAGGTGTATTATAAAAGGGGTTCCTCCTACCTGGTAGTGGAAAGAATAACTGAGTAAGAACACTGTGGCAAAGTTTAATTGAAATATTGTTAATACTTCACTGCATCATGGTTTGATTCATTCAATTTTAAGCAGATAAAATTTAAGACATTATAATTTTTAAATTAATAAAATAATCTTCAATCTCCACTGCAAGCTGCCTCTTTATCTACTTTTCATTTTATAAAGCTGTAGCCTCCATGGGTATGGAGATGCTGTAGAAAAGTTAACAATCAGGACTCGTGTCTCTCTCTCTCTCTTTAGAGATACTTATCTGGTCTGTCTCATGAAGTTTTTTATAATTTTTTAACTATGTATAGATAAATTTGGCTCACAGCAAAATCATCATAATCACAGCATCGTTATGAAAAGTTCTCTAACTTGTTTATTGACAAGGAACTAGTTGGCCTAATTATAAATGATTATCCCCCAGGGTAGAAGGTTAGCAGCAGGCATATGTACAAATGGCCACTTTCCTGCTGCATCAATTAGCACAAAAACACACAATTTCATCATCTCTGAGGGCCACCTTCCTGCAGCATTTCATATCATGGTCATATCTGGATTAAAAAGCTTTTGCCTCTGGGAGCCATACAGTTGTTGAAAAATCTATATTATTCTTTTTAATTCTATAAAGAAAGAGCCAAGACTCTGTGCAGAGATGGACTTTGATCGTTGTCTGTTCTCAGGTGTCAGAGGAGTTCCACAGCTCTCGATGCCCCACAGAGGGTGGGAAAGGACTCAGCTCTGAGCTGGGCCAGCTCGTGCAGGTGCAGCACAGGAGCCCATTGGGGTCGATGCTCTCTCAGCTGCACACAAACACTTGACACAGGTCTGGTTTCACGGGCTGTGCTCCAATTCAAAACTCAGAGCAGCAGAAACACACCCTGGAAATAGTGGGAAGAGCTCTCTGCCCCAGCAGCTCCTTTCAGGGGTTTTGCAAGAACTTTGCCAGCGTGATCCTAATAGACACTGATAAAACCCAGGGAATAACAAGTGACGGAAGGAGACAAAAAGCAAATCCAAGTTAACATCTGCCCTTCCCTGTGCCAGTAGCTTTACACGGATTTTAAATGCCCAGTAAGAATCACAGTGCAGCAGAGAATTACTCATCCCACTTAAACTTACAATCTTTTCTACCCTACCAGCCTCTAACCACCAATTCTGAAGCTGAAATTTGAAAATCTGGCTTTTGAAAGATCTGATGTCTTCAGGGACCTCCTGGCTTTTAAATGAAATTCTTTGGATGAATTTTATACTACAGTAGATCGCATCCACCCCAGCAGGAAGGCAGAAAGAACTAGAAAGCTTTCTAGTGGTAATTCTCCACGCCCTTTCAAATGGGAGGGAAGCAGCAAGGAAAAACAAAGCCAGACGCATAGGAAATGTATATCAGAGACTGGGACACACATTGTTCCCTGACCCTGCAGTTCAAGGTCAGCCAATTAAACCCCCTCACCCACCAGTTTTAATCAAACAACCACACTCTGAAGTGTAAATAGGAGCCATCCAATCATTCCGTGGTTGTACACCAGTCCTGCAGAGACAGGAGCTGCTGACAGAAGGGTGGAGGATGTAAAATCTGCTCTAGCCATTGGCAATGAGCAATAGAATGTCTGTCCCCCAAATGTCTACAGAAAATTCAATCTGACTTCAAAAGTTGAAAAAAAAGAAATAAAGCACTTTGGAAAATTTCACGTGAAGCTTGGACAACATTGAAATGACCCCTAAATATAACTTCTTTAACTATCAAATATACATTAAACTGAAGAACCTTGAGAAATGAGAGTTCTTTTTTTTTTTTTTTTTGGTACTCTAAATCTATCATGTCAGGGCCTAAAAAGGGCCTTATTAGAGTATCATTCACCTGGTAACTCATCATGGGAGCCTCAATCCACTGAGGATCCACTGGACTGAGGTCTAGAGTGTCAAGGCTTATGGAGAGAATGGATTTCACAGCCCATTGAGTCAATGGATGGAGCAGTTTCAGTCTGCTGGGTTAATGTGGGTGCTGCTGACACACACTGAGTGCTTTTACAGCATTAAATAGCCTTACTAAACTTTTCATGAAAAAGCACTTTATAGTCAGAATAATATAATTTTAAATTATGACAGCTAAGTTTTGTTTTTCAGAAAAGGAAAAGCAATTCATTCATATTGTAAATTATTTGCTAGATTTACCACTTAAATTAACAGGGAAAACATATTTTTTCTTCAGTTATGATAGCCCAGAGAATCTGTTTTAAAGGTCAGTCTTGCATATTTCTACTTGCATGAGCTATAATTATACTGCTTTAATGATTGAGACTGTTTGTGTTAGTAAAGTTTTGCAAGGTCAAGTTTTAGTTGAGACTGAACAATTTTAAATTTCAAAAGAAGCAAGCAGATCCTGCAAGAAAAAGGGAAGTCAGAGCCATCCTCTGTGCAAAAGCAGTTACACCATTAAATGAGATTTTGGGAATGAGACTGACGCACACACTTCCAGCACTGGTGGCACAAATGGTTCAGTTTAATGTCAGCCTCCTTCAGAGTCCTGGAAACTCAGTGTTCATCCCACTTACTTCCTGGGGCAGGTGAAGCCAAGAAGGGCTGGCAGCCTCCCAGGAGACACTTCATTAGCATTTGTTATCTGCTCTTGCACTGACTCTTTGTTCAGAAAACTTCAGAGCAATGTACTGGCAGAAGTTTCACTGACTTTCCGTGTGAAAGAAGGAGGATGGAAAGCCAAAGGGCAGCTCTCTAGGACTGCATCAGTAAAAGGGATATCCCTCCATAAAGGAAGATTTACCCTTTGCATGTGGCCAAAGGAACAAATTAGGAGAAATGTGAATGTACTTGTGAAAGTCTCATGTGGTGGTTATTGATAATTTAAGCATAACAAATTGGAAATATACTTAAACTTTGTCCAATGATGGCATTATTCCTTTGTGACATTACTCAAAGCAAGATTCAATCATCTGGGAATAAAAAGGAAAATCTTCACATGCCTTAGGATAATTTTCTTTCATGTCGATTATCAAGCCTTACACTCTCCCATTTAGGGAAATCTTTATAATAAAATAAACCTTTCTAAGAAACACATTAGAAATCCTGTAGTATTTCTAACTTGTTTATTAATATTTTTGATCCAAGTACACACCTAATGGTTAATGAAGAATGTGAAAGACACCTCCTGCTGCACGATCAAGGTTAATATTCCAAGAAAGTCAAAGCTTTGCAACAGAGCCAAAAGAAATGCAGATAAGAAAGATGAACAAGGGTAATGGAATAAGCCCCCTTTAATTTCACAATCCTATTAAAAGTTGAAAAGGAGAGTTGACCTGTTTCCTGATGAGGCACTGCTCTTCCCCAAGCTTAAGACATTTTTCTTGAATGTTGATTTTATTTAGTGTGCTCCTGATCTCAAAAATGCTTAGAGAATAGCATGGTCATATTTTATTTTTCATTTTCAAGTTGCAACAAGATATTCTACTCTTTCTAAATTTACCATCTGTTATAATTAGTATTATAGCAATACCTAGGACACAAGAACATGGAATAAAACCTTAACTGTGTCTCAAACACAGAGCTTAAAGCCGTTCGCTCTCTCAGCCTCTGATACACGATTCTTTCCAAAATTATCAGTGCAAAGTATTGAATCAAGTATCCATAAACCGTATTTGAAATAAAAACCATTTGGCTGAGTTGTGGTTGTAGCCCACCATCTGTAGTGACTCAGAATAGGTGTGAATTGGCATTTATAGAAAAAAAACATTAGTTATGTATTTTGTGGTTGCAACAGGAACAAGGGCAGTGGATACACTGCATTTGTGCATATCAATTGATTTATTACATCTCTTAACAGTATTTCAGACCTGTTTTATTTGCTCTATTGTCTTTTTGCTATTGGTGGGTGAGAAGGGGGATCAATAGTCAAGTGGAAGTATAGTATTTAAAAGCAATTCAGGACTTAAAATAAGAAAACAACTGCGTAAGCTTTGGCTATCCCATTTTGAAACATGAAAATGTCCTAATGTGAAATTGAAAGCCAGTCTTCAGGCTAAAAATATTCAGAACAAAATGTAGCTGTGTTCAAAATGTGAAAATTTCTTTTTATTCACTTAAACTGGTTTAATTCTATAATAATGCAGTGACTAATTGTGCCCTGAGTAGGCACAAGTGTGCCTGACTGAAAAGATTGAAAATGGCAGTTAAATAATTAATGTAAAAATATGTTGATGAGCCTAACTAAGAAAATGTGAGATATTGGAAATTAAATAGCTGGAATTACCTAATCGACTTACTGCATAAATGGATAGAATTATCCATTAAATCTGCCATAAATAAACAAATCTAGGAAGGAGACCAAAAGATAATATTTTTCCACTTTTGCTTAGGAGGAATACATACAATTAGTTTTTCAACAATTAAATAAAGAACCCCATATTATATGAATCCACAAACCTCAAAGTTTACTTGAGAGTGAAATTAAAATATGAAATACTAATATTTTTTGGGAAGGTGGACATGGGAACGAGGGTGCTGGAAGGACCACATTATACACTAACTTTATACAAATGAAGATTGGTATTAATGATCTATGTACACATTAAGTTAAAGTAAGAGTTATTTTCAAAGAGGAAGAGTAACTTCCAGCCTGGAGCTGGAAGGTTGCTGTAGGTGTCTTCTGAAGATTTTTGAGACCAGGATAGACAAGAACCTGCCTGATGCAGAGAGAAATTATTGCCCCGAAGCACAGAGTGGGGGAAGAAAAAACCAAAAAAAAAAGTAATTTGAAGTCTTCTCGAGGCTGATCTTCATAGGAGTGTGGGGTTGTGGTTCCTCTGTGGCAGATCAGCAGCACTGCTCAGAACAGTGAATGGATCAGAGCAAGCTGAGGAGAGACACCTGAACCCAACAACACAACTCAATCAGAGTCAGAGCGAGCACTGAGGCTGTGAAACAGCCTGTGCAGCTGGGAGAGCCCTGCCTCACACAGCTAATGAGCCATTGAAGTAACTAACAGTTTCCAAACCACTGAAAAAAGAAATCATTCAGCTTCCTCTGCCTGAATATTCTGCCCTCTCCCTTTCTTTTTGAGTAGATAAGGTAGAGCTGGGGCTTTTATTGTTGCTGCTCCTGAATTTTATTATTGATTCCAGCGATATATTTATAATTTTGGATATATTTTAAAAGCCAACCTCCTTTTGCAGTATAACTTAGGCCTGCAAAACTTCTACCCCTATTTAAACGTGAGCTCTTGGGGCTGAGCTTGCAGCAGCCTGTCAGGGGGGTGAGTGCTCTAAATGATGCCATTCATCTCCTGGCCATGCATTTTGCAGATGAAAATAAGGATAAATGATTTTAGCCTAATGCAGTACCTGCCCAGCTAGGCCTTAACATTACTCTTATCACCATGGCAACCCTGAAGGAGAAACACACAACTTAACCTAAAAGTGTTGGAAATAAGGAAATCAGTTTTACTCTTTTCTTTGTTCTTCCTCTCCAAAAAGGTAAATAATGCAAAAGGTTCAACACCAAATACTCTTAATTTACTCTCCAGACTCTGAGAAGTGAATCTGTGCACTCCTTCTTTTGTTTTTGTAAACTGACACTGTGTTTCAGCAGAGAAATTCTCTTGACGAAATTACAAATCAGAATAACTGGAAATGTAACCTGATTAAACTCAGGTAAACCTGTAAAACTCAGATAAGTAGCTGTATAATCAAGTTTGTGTGACTTTGGCATCATCTTGGTGAATAACAGTTTTTTGCTGCATTCAGTTTTGCACTCAGAATAAAACTTATGCTTAGAACCCTAATTAGAAAGTTATGTGCATACGGCCACATATAAAACAAAAGGAAACCCTGGCCATGCTAAAATAAGCCCTATAAGACTAAAATAAGACAATATCTGCCTTGAAAATCCAGCTTTCTACATGGAAACATCAACTGCTTTGCCACAAAGACAGTTTATATGAAAATTCTCAGCTCAGGGGCCTTCAGAGAAAGTCTTCTCCCTAACAGCTGTCAGAAGAAAGGAACTCTGCTTTCCACTGAACTTAGCAGCATTCCATCTCCACAGTGGGACAGCTGCCAGTAAATTCCCAGCACACAGCACCAACCAACACATCACATCGGTGGGAAACAGGCTGGAGAATCCTTGATGGGATTAAAGCCCCTTCCTTAGCCTGGTGGTGGCACCCAGGTCTGCAGTGTCCCTGAGTAACACAAATGTGACAGCATATGACACTCAGCAAGGGCACTCACTCTGCTGTGATTTCCACACCAAATAACACTCTGGCCTTGCAGAAGAGTGCTCTGGGCAAACTGCACGGCTGTACAGATGTTTTCTGCCCAGGAACTGGAGCAGGTTGCACAGCAAACAGGACTCCACAGCTCCTCACTGCTCCAGGCACATCCATGTTCTTGTTTGTGCGTTCATCCTCTGACAAACTCTTAACCCAGGCACAGTCAGCATTTGTGAAAAGTGGCTTGCAACCTCACCAGAGTGCCTATTATCATAATTCTTTTCTCTGTACCATCTAATGTTTCTAACAGCAAATCAAACAACAGATGTATAACATCTAGAGTCAATGTGTTGTGTTCCAAACAGATTTGCTCTGCAAATATTGGAAGATGTCCCCAATAGCTAATATTACCATATCTCCATTTTTCTTTTGAAGCAACGAGGAGATTATAGTAAAAGTCACTATTTATATTATAAAAATAAATGTCTGTTTAGAACAAAAGGCAATATATGCCACAGAATCACGCATCTGTTCTGCTCTGTTTTATATCTGAATAATCAAGATTGCTTCTTCTGCATTTATTTGCAAATGCACACATTTTTTCTAACACATATTCATTTAGGAGGAGAGACTTTACTAGCATTTTCATAGACTTAAGGTGATGGCAATACATGATGACAGTGTCTAAAATTGCTATTTTTCCCTTGTAAGTTTCCTTTTATGTTAAATTTTCAATTTTCTAATTTCAGATTTGTCTACCAGTCCCATAAGAATACACCTGTAGAATGTGTTAAAAGAAGTGCTAGGGTAGAAACTACCTATTAAGCTTACCACAATTCGAAAAGAAAAAATCTCATTTAAATTATTTGCTCTCCTAATATGTAACACAAAAGACACAAATCTAGAGAAAGTAAGGGCCAGAAGTCTGATCTCATTAACAAAGTGCCACTCACAAATGAAGGTGTTGTCACACTAGGTCACTTGACTTCACAATAAATGAAGATGATTTATGCCAGGCAAACACTTCACATTTTGAAAATCATAACAGATATTAGTCAAATTTTAGCCAAAACCAGTTGTTGGATGTTTCCTGGTGGTTGATAAGTGTTTAACAAATACTCATTAAAAGGTATAACACAGAAGTTTCAAATGCACTTTAAAACTTGTACTCTGCTAGGTCAAGGGTTTAACAAAAGCACAAACATAACCTCTCCTTCCAGCCTGCTGTTTGGTGATTTCATTAGGAAACGCAATTTAGCTAATGATTCAGTTAATCTTTTTATAACCACTCACATAAATCTCGAATAAATGTTATGCAAGCTCCAATACTAATTTAAATTACTCCTATTAAGAGTCATGTCCAAATAAAAACATGACTGTAGGCAATAACAGCCTTAAAAAGGTAAATCCATATGGTACAACATTCAAAAATACAGAATTCCTCACATCCCTATTCTTCCTCTGCTGTCATTTTAAAGCTGTTGCATTTCTTATTTCCCTTTTCCCTTACTTGTCTACCTTTTTTTCTGCAAAAGTGATCTCCAAAAGACAAAAATGGGCAGTAAACCTTCAGATGTTTTGTAGTTAAACTCTATCTATTTGTCTTTTATGGTGCGCAATGCAAATTTTGGCTTGTAGAAATAACCTTATTAGGTATGCAGGCATTTCTCTGGAAACACTATCATAAAAACCACAGCTAAGTCATTAATCTTTTCAAAAAGCTTGTTGAGATCCCCATAGGCATTTAAATGGATCATAACAGCCTCACATCTGAAATACAGAGCTGCAGCCAAGAGTCTGACAGAAGTGCAAATTTGGACAAATAAGACCATCAAAGCTTCAGCTGAAGAGATTTCTCTTCTCTCCACAGGACGAGGGGTTGATAAGACCAATCATGGAGGATGAAACTATAAATGAAATAGAAATGCCAAATTCATGCCAGCAACCCACAGACTGTTAAAAGCCTACCTGCCTGAAGACAGCAGCTATTAAATGATTATATCACTGCAGAGAGACTGGCACCATTGGATAAATGACAGAGTGTTTGCCCAGAGGTGAACATCCCTGGTTGTCTTGGTGGATTATTGTATCACACTCAGGGGAGTAAGCTGAACACTCAGTGTATTAAGTCAATGAAATTATGATATCCTCTTGCACAAATAGAGGGAAAAAAAAAAACGAAACCACCTGTTTGCTTGGATAAACCCCACAAATTAGTGGTTATCATATCCTTGGACAATCAAAATTGGACCAAAGAGCTTACAAACAAACTGGTCCTCAGAAAGAACAGGCCCAGATTTCACTTTTTCCCTGGACTAGCTCCAAGCTACTTTCCAGATTAGTTATGTTTGCTTCAGGTTATTTTACAGTACTAGGATAAAGTATGACACCGAAATCTACTGTACTCTGAAGATGAAACAGTCAGATTCCCTTAAAAAAATTATTCAGAGAGGACTATGAGCTGAATCAGAGATGCTGAGACCTTCATCACAGAAGCTGTACAAAGAGACAAAAAGTTTTGCCACATCCTTGGAAACATATGGATTTATGATACTTCGAAGTTGTTCTTTTTGGGGGGGGCAAGTGAGGTTATGGGGTTTTATTTTATGGGAAGTACAGAGTAAAAAGAATTGCTGTCTGTGTGAAAGAGACAGCAGGTGTGAGAAAAGTTAAAACAAAGTTTGCAAAATGAACCTACAAAAAAAGCAGTAACTGAAATTTCCTCATCTCCAGGAAGGACTTTATAAACACCCAGACTATCACTATCTGTTTTCATAAACCATTCCAAATTTGTCTTTTTAGTATCAGCCAGGTAGATATTCAGGACTTTTAAAACTTAGCGTTAAATTAATGTACAAAGTACCAGTGTTTTTCCTGCTTGCCCTGCTCTAATGGAAACGCTTAATGCTCTGTTGGAAAATAAACAGCACATTATCTGGCATTTTAAAAGTTACACAGCAATGAGACACAGAAGAACATGAATGTGTGTTTGCATTCAAGGAGGAGAAATATGCAGCCTTTGTGATAAGTTACACTTTCTTACACAGGCATCTTTTCTGAGATTTCTGCAACCTCAGTAGTCAATAATCTTTTTCTTTTTTGAACGGGGTGTAAAACAACTTGGGATTGTTGAGCCAGCCGCATGGAGAATTATTTCCATTTTCAGTTAGCTTAGCGTGTAAATGAAGCACTGCTCTGGCATCGTGGTATAAAAAGGTCTGAGAACTCATCTGCTTTAAGCACCAGCAGTATTTTGGAGAAATACTTTATGGTGTGCACAGAAGTTTAAGTAAGCTTATAAGTACGCAGGATTAATAGGCAAAAAAAAACAACTGCAGTCTTTCAGTTGTGCTGCAGATCAACTAAGAAATCTAGTGACAGTGAAATGGCCCAGGCTCCTCATTCCCACAGCAAGTTCAGCTCTGCCTTGATGCCTCATCCTTGAGGTTTGGTACCACGGAGGCTGGACTTGAAAGTGCTGCCTCCACCCCCACGGCCGTGTCTGGCTGGGGAAGAGGAGAAGGAGAGTCTGCACCAGCCCCATCTAACCTCGAACACTCCACCAAGGCTGCAAATCAGTGCTCGGTATCCCAAAACACTCTCCGAAAGTACTTCAAATGGAAAATTTGGTTCAAAGTTAGAGGAGATGAACCCTGGGCTGTTCCCACTGCTGAATTAATTAGCAAATAAGGAGCTCTTACTCTTCTGAAATAAGCTGGAAATTATTAGAAAGTTTTAAGTTTCTTGGAAACTTTGGAAAGTTTTAAGTTTCTTGACCCCCTCATGCCCCATCTAAGAGTGGAGAGAAAACATGAAATATTGGAAATATTTCATAGGCTGAAATTAGGAAATAATTAAAATCTATGCTGCCTCTTGGATTGTTTGATTTCAATATTTTGTGTTCATTTAATGACATCCCTTTGTATTTTTAAAGTAAGAATTACCTTGCCTTCCTAGATGAAAAATGGTTTCAAAAAAATCCTAAAATTCTTCAATTTTTAAGATGTCAAAACAGAAGAGGATGACAACTCTAAAACTGTTTGCAAAATGGAAAATTAATCAGAATTACTTTTCTCCATGAAAATGATGAATGTGTGTTTTACAAGGAGTAGATGGCAGAATATCACCAATGATCACTCTGTTGCTGTTCAGTCAGGATGCTCTGGGAGCACTCCCCACCCTCCTGCTCAGAGAGAAATCAGCTGTCAGAAATGGAGCCTGGACTGGGATGCTCTCTGGATTTCCCACTCTAGAAAAAACTGAAGTCAATCTCCCTGCTCCCTGAAAAACCTAATTCCGCAGAACAGTTCACATTTTTTTGGAACACAACTAGAAAATAATAAAGCAAAAATCCAAGCAAAAGACAGCAAAACAGATTCGTTTGAACAAAATAGTAATTTCTTTTAAATACTTTCTACTGCCTTTTTTCTCATTTACTCTTTCTTCAAGCTGCCAACTATCAAATGCAGTCAACAGAATTTGCTTGAAGACCATACAAGGGCTGCAGAAAAGTCACAAATTATTCCTCCAATATTGCTGCTCAGCTGCTTCTCTTCTCAGTGGGTTGTCATGTACTCTGCTGCTCCTCAAACTGTCTTCTCCTTGATTTTGCAAATTTACATCAGGACCACAGAACCCTCAAACCAAAGTTATAGGTGCTTTACAGCTGATCAAAAATGAACTGCAAATACAGTTTTCCTCTTGTTTTATTTGTCCCTGGTCTTTTTTATAGATTTCATATAGGTTTTAATTTATATTTAGGTAATCAAACTGCTTTCTAGTTCAACAGAAAGCTTCCTACTTGGAATACATTTTCTTAACAAGAAAATGTGGATTTATTCACGGCAAACTGCTTGGCTGTGGCTGCCTGCCTCTGCTCTAATTAATATTTAATTATTTATTTGAATTAGAGCAGCTTCTCTGAGTGTGTGCCAGACCAGAATAGCCAAGGAGCTGGAGAAGAGAATCAGCATTTGCAGGAGCCCAAAGTTCAAATCCCTCTCCTGATTTAATTTTTGGCTTTGGGAGGTGGGACAGCAGCTGCCTCCCCTGTGGTGGGAAGAATCACACAGGATCTGAATTGCTGCAGAGCATCTCAGAGTCAAGATCTGAGCAGGGGCTGTTGCCTCAGATGTAAAGTGGGATCGGTGCTAAACTGCTTCAGAGATGTGCTGAATAATTAGCAGTTGCAGAGGGCTTTGAGATGGAATATTTCTTGACTGGAAGGGCCAATGAAACAATACCCTCGTGCTCAGAATTTCGTAACCACTGTTCCTATGAGCTACCCATGGCAAATCTTAAATCAGAATTTGGATGAGGAGGAAGAAAAAAAGCTTCCAGTTTTATAACGCTTCAACTAATGAAAAACATCACAGTTCCACATTATTGACCAGTGTGATAGGTGATTCCCAAGTCTAATTTTAACAAATGTACACACACCTACAGAGAAATGATCCATTTGTACTTGTCTCAACTTGTTTATGCTTATATTGTTTTTATATTCAAGATTTCTATACTTTACATGCAATTAAATCAATGTTCAGTAAAACTGTCTTTTGAACAGAGGTAGGAATTGTAAATATGTAATTTTAAGGGTTTTTTCATATAAATGCTTTATATAATGTCTATTTCATGTAGTGTCCATAGAAATCTATATTCATGAATTTATTTAGTCTAGACAGCCCCACAACAAAATCTTCCTTGGATGCCAGTAGAGGTATCCTACCACTTACCCAAATAATGACCTAAATGATAAAAACTTTGTTAGCTGCCTGAAAAAAAGCACATTAAAAAGTGCCACATCTGTAGGAGAACTATGAGACGACACGACTTTTTTTCTTTCCCAGTACTCATTTCCTAATCAAAGCTCAGGAGCTGTTGAGCTGCTGAAAATGTCACCTGCAATTGGATGGAGATGGTTTTAATTGCCTGGGTGCTGCCGTGCATGCTGCAGGGTTTGCTCAACTGCCGCAGGAAATCTGATTTTGCTCCCGAGCGCGGGGCCTTGGATACCCACGGATAACCATGGGTAACCATGGATAACCATAGATAATCATGGATAACCATGGACAACCATGGATAACCATGGATAACCATGGATAACCATAGATAATCATGGATAACCATGGACAACCATGGACAACCATGGATAACCATGGACAACCATGGATAACCACGGATAACCATGGACAACCATGGATAACCATGGATAACCACGGATAACCATGGACAACCACGGATACCCATGGATAACCACGGACAACCATGGATAATCATGGACAACCGTGGATAACCACGGATAGCTACACATAACCATGGATAACCACGGATAACCATGGATAATCACGGATAACCATGGATAATCCTGGACAACCATGGATAACCATGGACAACCATGGGTAACCACGGATAACCATGGGCAACCACGGATAACCATGGAGAACCATAGATAATCATGGATAACCACGGACAACCATGGATAACCACGGATAACCATGGACAACCATGGA
>VWZT01002092.1:124591-160968 GCA_013397055.1 Pachycephala philippinensis
AACCACGGCTAACCACGGATAACCATGGACAACCACGGATAACCATGGATAACCACAGCTAACCACGGATAACCATGGATAGGATAACCATGGATAACCACGGATAACCATGGATAACCACAAATAACTGTGGATAACCATAGATAACTATGGACAACCACAGATAACCACAGATAACAATGGATAACCATGGATAACTACAGATAAACATGGATAACTGCAGGTAATCACAGATAACCATGGATAACCATAGATTACCATGGATAACCACAGATAACCAGGGAGATGATGAGAAGAACAGGAGCTGGGAGGCTGCGGGGAGCTGCCCCTTCTGAGCTCCCTCAGCACCGTTCCCTGGACACACCCGTGCTCCCATCAGAGCAAACAAAACCTGCTTAAAGGCTGTCCTGTGCCAAAGGAGTTAATTAATTGCTCATTGTTCACCCAGAGGCGTAATGCCATTGACAGAAACAGGCTTGGTGAACGAAGTGAGTTTGTGAAGGACTGATCCAAGATCTGATGCAGTGCCATCAGTACAGATAATGCACCAGGGCTGAGCAGGGATTCCTCTCTGTTTGACTCAGGGAAATTCATTTTTGGCAATATTAACGTCTTTCAGGCATTCCGGTCAAATTCACAAAGTTTAGAAACAAAAGAAGACAGAGGAAAATTTTCCAATACTTCAAAAGTAAAATGTTTGTTTTATGAAATGAAGCATGACTTTCCTATCTGAATTTCCTTTTAGTGCTCTTGTAGAAGAAATAAGCTTTAAAATATTCAGAATAGAAAGGAAACATTTTTATTTTGCTCAAAAGTGCAAACCCAGATATTCTATTTCTTTTGAATACTCCGATTATTGCAGGTATTTTTTAAGAATACAAATTAACAAAAAAAAAATCTATTGTTTGAGTAGTTCTATATGTTATATGGACATGGTTCACTCTCACACAGCTTTTCAGGATTTGAAGGTACCACTTGGAATTTGATGAGTGCTCTCAAGCACATTTCATATCCCCATGCTTCAATTTATTGAAGCACCAACTAGTAGTAAATACTTAGCTTGCCCAATTAATTCCAATTCACCAGGAGCTGAGTATCTCTTTCATATTTTATTTATTTACATGTTTTTCCCAAACCACACTATAAAGTTTATTATGCAGAGGTGATCAGAGTAGTTTAGTACTTTTTTTCATTGGAAAAATGATATTCCATGAAAAAAGGTGTGTCAGCATATTAAACCCAAATTCCAACAGGGGTTGGAATTAGATGATATTTAAGGTCCTTTATTGTCATAGAATGGTTTGGGTTGAAAGGGTTTATTTACTCAGCATTTTAAATGTCTGTCTCAAAGTGAGACTTGAACCTCTATTTCCTAAATCCTATGCTGCTGACGTAGGAAAGCAAGAAAAATTTTTAACTATGTTTCCAAAAATTGCTATCAAATATTTACTACAGAGAAAGGAATTTGCAGATGAATACCATGACATTTATCCATACAAGTTGCTCATAAGATGATCCTACAAGTAAGTCCCTTTCATTTTGTCAATAATAAATGAAATAAAACGTGTACATTTTGCTCTAATGAAGGTAAAAAAAAAAAAAATAGAAAACCACCCAATGAACTACAGTTCTGTTGACGATCACAAAAGGTTTAACCCAACATTAGCACTAATGAATCATCAGGGCACCTCACAAGCCCTTCAGAAGGGCTGGATGCAGAAATAATTATTTATTAGGACAGTACCTGACAGGATTGTTGTTTTGATGAATTGGCACATATGGAACTCGGAGATGATGAATTGCACTGATGTCAATGCTATTAAACATTGTTTAATATGCACACAATTTGATTTATGATTTTTTCAAAATAGAAGAGCCCTCTCATCTCATAGGAATTAAAACATTCACATTGTTAAAATGTAGCAATTGTACAGGCAATAGGTATTGAATAAAAACTTCCACTCTGTAGCTCTTTCCATTCTCAGCAGGTTTAATTCTGGAGGATGACAATCAATACATGTATCTACATTCTTCTGGAGTCATAACTGACTTTATCTTCCAGGAATGTTTGAGAATCCTATGGAATTGACCTAAATCCATACAAACTTTGAGTAAACTTGTGGCACTATAAAAACTGTCCTTTATATTTAGGAAATATTATGGAGCAAATTCTTTTGACTGCTTTATTTTCTTTTATCAATGGTGAAAACACCTGGTAGTTCTACACAGTCAGCAATATCTGGCTTAAGTTCCAATTTGCCAAGCAGAAACGTCCGTGAGGTGTTTCTATTTCCATACACTGTGATACATCATTTTTAGGTTCTTTTAGTCATGCAGTTCTATGATTCTCTCATAGAGAGAATATTCCTAACAAAATTAAGCACAATGGAATGGAATAATTCAAAAAAACTAAAATGCTGCAGGTTTATACATATTTCATTTTTATCCCCCTTCCGAGTCTTGTACCAGCACTACAGACATACCAGATCACATAAATGTCTCTTCCTACAAGTCTAACTCTAAAGTCTTATACAATAGCATTTTTATTACTGAAGAACAAAGAGGAGAAAAAAAATACACTTTATAAAGGCAAAAATATGGGGTTTCCCCTTCTTCAGGGATAGCCCTGGCCATGAATATGTGGCTAACACCTCAGAACAAGCTGATAATCACCTGGGGAAACAAAGAACTTCCAAGATATGCTAAATATCACAGATGTCAGACTATTTGCTCTTGAGGACTCATCAGGATCTAGAGCAAAATACTTGAAAATGCACACAGTTAAAATAAACAGCAGAAGTAGTTTCATTCCAGCCAAAAACACCAGCCAACTAAGGCTCAAGCAGAAAACACACTGCTGTATGTGTGTATGCAGTAATTCTCCCTGCCTTGTGCAGGTTCAAGAAGGCCAAATATTTTTATTCTAAGAATGTTTGAGAAACCTGTGGAATTGACCTAAAACCATATAAACTTTGAGTAAATTTGTGGCAGTATAAAAACTGGCCTTTACATTTTGATAATATTATGGAGCAAATTTTTTTGACTCCTTTATTTTCCTTTATAACCCTGAAACAGGGGAGGGATCGCACTTGAAAATTACCCCTGACTAGGGAAATTTCCAATAAAAATATGGTGGGGAGCATAAATGAAGTCTTCCTGCCAGTTCTCCAAAGCCACATCTCTCCATGACAACAGCTGAGGAGGTTTCTCTTGGCAGCAGTGAGGATTTGTGCAAAACCTCAAACACAGCCCACCCAAGCCAGTGACAATACCAGAGGTCACAGGTGTGCTAAAGCAAATGGATGGCTCAATCTCAAGTTCAGAGAAAAGTAACATAAAAAGTTCTTAGAAGATTGTTTATATTTATTTTCAAAGGTCAAGATGGATTTATGTAGTGGAAAAAGAGCTGCTTGGCCTGCTTTGTCCATCTGTAGGTGTTTAAATGTTTTTCAGTTTCTATCCAAACTCTAAAAATTATGCAGAAATTTCACTATTCTTTTCCTCCCTAGCAATCCATCAGCCTTAATTATAATCGTGCTGGAAAAACATAGCACTCTTTATGGAACGTTTTAAAGCCTGAGTTGTTCTGCTGCCATTATAAAAAAGCTAAATGGCTGAGCAATTTAATTTAATTTCTCCAATACTGCCTCATGTTTTCTAAACAAGAACCATAGCTTTTCTAAGTTTGAAACATCTGAAATATTGATTACAGTACACTTTCTTTTGAAAGTAAAACGTATTAAATGAGTTATCTTTGTCATTCAACAAAAGCCATAATGAAGTATAAGTGACTAGAATGTGCTGTCTATATATTTTTTCTGTCCTTTTAAAACTGAAATAAAACAGAATTTTGGGATGAGTAAACATGGGGTTATGTTACCACTGGCAAAAAAAAAACTTGTTTGCCCACAGAAAAGCTGTGCACACTCCCTCAATACTTTGGTAGGAAGGGTTTGATGAAGAGAAGCTGATTCTGTGTGCTGCAGTGGAGTTCCCAGTTTCAAGGTGGGTTTTCTAGAAGCCTGAGGACTTTTCTTTGTCTTTTTGTCTGATCAAAGCCTGCTTTTGCATATAGTCAACAGGGTTTCTTTTCTTCCATGTAGACTAAAAGGGAGTTTTCAACCCTTTCTACACTGGAATATACAATGATCTCTTTTTTTCTTACCTCAGCAGGAGAAAATGAGAGAAAAAAAGAGAGAGTAAGCCAAACAGAGGAAGCAAGGGCAAAAGTTACTGTCTTGGTTTCGTTCTCTTAGGGCAGTACACTAAGAAACAGCAAAGAAAGAAAGAAAGAAATTACATGATGCCCCTGCATGTCAGCAATCTGCAGCTCCAGCAGCCCTCTGGGGACTGGAGAAGGGCTGTATTTCTACTCCCAGTGTCAGAGGGATTGACCCAGAGCAGATCAGACAAGGGTGGCACATCTTTAAGGCATTTGTGCCCCTTCACCTCTCGGGTCTATCACCCCTGCCCAGGTCAGCTTCTATCCAGTTTTACGGGTACGCCATCAAATATATCAGCCAGATAAGAAGAAACATTGAGCATGAAAAAGCAGCTCATGAAGTAAATTACATCAAACTTGCTCAGAAGGCTGCATTTCCAAAGAACAATCAAAGATAGGCAGCCACGAGGATCAAGGCATCTCAAACCAGGTGAACAAGAGCAGGAAAAAGAGAGATACTTGATTAAAAATGTTCTGGTGGAGGATGAGTAGAGAATCAGAGAAAGAAGCAGCTGGCCACACACAGTCCTGAGAAGATCCTTACATAAATCAGTAAACCAGCTGAGGGTGTTTTCCTCAAAAAAAAAAAATTTTCTTGTAAAGAGACAACTTTAGCAATCATTAGACCAAGAAGATAAGATAATGTGGCCTTATTGTTCCCTTTATGGCTCTCACAGGGATCATAACAAACCTTAAGAGCAATGTGAAGTCAAAAGACATCATTGGGTCTGTGTAACTTGGCCGTTCATGCCATCAGTCCTGCCTGTATCAGTATCTTTTCTTGTTCACTGAGATTTATCTGTACTGGCCAACTTGAAAAATGCTTGGGTTTCATGGTATGAACTAGTTTTGTACCTTAAGAATTCTTATTTTGGCATTTGTCAATACGAAGGACTGTTTTCACTAATAAAATAGCTCATTTTAATTCATGGTAAAAACTGGAATGGATTTTAGCATGCAACTTAAACTTTAGGACTTTGTTAAATTTTCAGTGAACAAATACAAATAAACTAACTCTGTGCTCTTTTAATTAACATTCTGGGGAGCCTAAGTGAGTATATAGCACCATTTTTTGTCATTTGGTCATTTTTTCCCATATTAATTTTATTCCAGTAGAGAAGCCTACTTAGAAGTAAAGAAATCTATTGTATTTGCCTATCAAATGTACAAATAATGATAAAATCCTCTGCAATGCACCAACATGTCTAAAGAATTATAGAAACAGCCACAATAAAAGATAGATCAAAGTGACATTTTCTCGTATGATTTGAACAGAAAGCAAGCAAACAAGCAAGTTTGAAACTTCAGTGATTTAATAAACAAACTAAAGCATAGTCAGAAAGAGCCCACCATCCAACTTCTCCGAAATATTAATGGCAAGGAATTGTCAGGTTTGTCCTTCTGCAATGGAACCACATGAAAAGCCCCAGAGACA
Organism: Pachycephala philippinensis; assembly: GCA_013397055.1. Lineage (NCBI taxonomy): Eukaryota > Metazoa > Chordata > Aves > Passeriformes > Pachycephala > Pachycephala philippinensis. The sequence continues at coordinate 130,249 of VWZT01002092.1, forward strand.
GGGATACCCTTGTTAACAATGTCAATCCTCATGATCTCAATATTCCAAGGCTTCTCCATTTTCAGGTCTGAATCAATTCTGGATGCAGTTGAGCAACAGATGGGATGTTACTGAAATACTCTAACATTTCTCATAATTAACTGCCTAAATTTCATCAGCTACTTTACTGTTCTTTCCCATCTCCTCCAGAGATAAGTGCATGTAGAAACTTGGCTTGATACAATTTATGCCATCAAATTTTACAGACAGGAAAAGTCTGACAGCCTAGAGAAGGCTGACAAGGCATATTTTCTTCCTCTTAAAAAAAGGAGATGTATATTTATATATGCACACACACAGAGAGAGACTTCTCAATCGTTGCAGCAAATTATAAATGATGCGTGAAATGAAAAATTCTCGTTGGGTGCACTAAGAAGTGTACAGACAGTGCCACCAGGGAATCAACATTTACCATGTCATTCACTTACTAAGAGACACTGACTCAAAAGTCGACAGAAAAAACATCAGCAGTTACACATTTCAACCTGCACAGTATTTGTACATTTTCCATTTGTTTTCCAAGTCTGTTCAAAATTGTCATATTGCCAACCTTCAATCACATCAGGACACGTTTATGTGCTAGAAATAGGCAGAGATGGTCAGTGAATCCAGATTTTTATAAAGGAACCTCAAGTATCAGTGGATTGCTACATTGGGGTTTTCCTCTGCATTTAAAAAAAAACCAAATTAAGTCTTATTTTACTCTGAGTTATTATTTGCAATCAAATTAGCTATATTTGTATGATTTTTGTCATTATAACTATTCTGAAACAAACTTTGATCTGGAGAAGTTTATAACTGTATGAGGATTTAACTTTGTGACCATCAGAGCCATGCAGGCAGTCAAGCATTTTCATTCTAATGTCCATGAAAGAGCTGTTCCTCATTTTGCTGCTCATAGCACAGCCTGAGCTTACTCTGTGTAAGAGACTTTGGGAAGGATCTGCATGTAACCAAAGCTGAAAACGACATCTTGAGATGTGAAAAAAGGTAAAACAATGACAGAAAAGCTAAAGGACAGACCCAAGTTATTAATGAGAAAGGAGAGATTTTGGAGTATGAGACTAGATAGGAGAATTCATGGTCTGATCTGATCTTCTGTAAATCATCTGGATTCTGTGCTGGTGCAGGCTGAACATGTGCAAAGGGGGACATAACACCAGCTGGAGACAAGGCACTGCTGCATATCCTGCTCTGCACAAAAAAGTGAAAGTGTTGTTCAGATTTTCTAAAGGACAAGTATCCATTCAGGATCTTAATCCAGTTTGAAGCACACAAAGCTCATAAATGTAAAATATTTTGCTTTGAGAACTGGAAAGAGCAATCCAAACATCCTCCAGATATCATCACTGTATATGCCTCAGAGCTAAAATGCTGTAATTTCACCAGTTTGCCTCCTCTTCTGCAGGCAAACACGTATCTGCCTCTGTAATTCACACACAGGTGCAGTTCCAGACACTTCTGCTTCTAATTAAACAGAATTAAGTTGCAGGTGTAAATCAGACAGAAGCTGAGTCACATTTTAGTTGAGCTTCATTACCGGGTGCAATTTTAATCTTGGTAAAATGTCGGCCTTAAATTTGTTCTCTTGATGCAAAAGTCCAGAGTCCAAAGTAAGTCCCTGCTCCATTTTATGCAATGGCAGAACAATCCCAACAGACTAATGGGAAAAACAAGAGATAAATTACTATTGAAGGATGTAACACTGATGTGAAGAACAACCAAGGAACCGACAAGATGACAATCTGACCACAATCGGCTCCTTTCAGTATTTCCTTTGATTTGCTTTTAAGGGAATGCTTAAATAACTATGATGCAAAATGATGTTTAAGACTTCGCATGATGGGTCAGAGAGGAAGATCTGGATCACAATATATCTTCAGAACGCATCTCAGGAGAGCTCTTGCTTTTCTCTCCTCAAGTACATGGTATTTACTCAGATGTGTCTTTTGCTAACAGAGATAGCAAGAGAGACATCTAAAACCACACAACTTTCAGAGCTAAGCTGAATCTTAAGCCAGTGGGTTTACAGTCACAACACACTATCTGCAAAACCTCTGTGTATTTAATCACCCTATCCAGGTGAAGAACAATTTCCAAAAGGAAAAGAGTCTGGAAGTTCCATTTTAACTTCTCCTCAAACTCAACCATACAGCTTACCCATTTTCAGGATGACTCAAAAAGAGGGAGAGGCCTGCTCTGGATTCCCAGTGGTGTTACATTCCTAACTGTTGTTTTTCACATTTAGAATACTTAGAGGCAGAATATAAATTCAATTTGACAATATCCTTCTAAAAAGGAGAATTTCCTTTTCTCACAGGGAAATATTAATCTCATAGGCACTATTTATACTACTTAGCAAATATTATTCCCAGGGAAAAAAAAGAAGTAGAAGACAAATTTTTTTTGACTGCTTAAGAAAAAAACGAAACTGGGAGTTCAGATGCTCTTGATAGCTGGAAGATTCACATACTTTTCATTAAATACTTACTTTAAAATAAGATATTACATTCTGCCTTTATTTCTCAGCTTGCATTGATTAAAGCACAGCAAAACCAACTCAGGTAGCAAAAGTGAAACCTCTCCTAAAGGCAGCATCATTACAAATCACACTGGTAAAGGAAACAAGTGAAATCCTTTTCAATAATTCATACACGCAGCTCGTTCACATCAAAAGCCTCCTCTCAAACAGCACCACAGCAAAGTATAACTGCTTGATTAATCTAGAAAAAATACTAATTATACACTGAGAAAACAGTTCTAGGGAAGTGAAGGCAGCAGAGGAGACAAAATAATGGCTAATATTATAGGAAGTGCAGTAGTACTTTGCTTTAGTCAAGTCAACTTGATTTGCAACAGGAGAACAGGCACCCTGCTTAGCAGGAAAGCAAAAGTCATTTACAAAGGACAACAGACGTACAAAAAGGATGTGCAATGGAAATAAAAGACTGGCACACTCAGAATGTGCTTGTTATCAGTCAAATATACCAACAGGCACAGCAAGGATTTGCATCAATCTCCTTCGTGCAGTAGACTGAGGTTCAGGAGCTGTGGGTCTGAACAGAACAAAAGCCTTTCACTGCAAGGCTGATCGGGTGGGTTTCTGGCTGGTTTACCTTGTCAGGCAGAATCTGCACTTCTTACACAGCACAGCAGGATTTTAACCCATACAGTTTTGCTTTCTCAGCCAGCCAAAGTAGTGAGACCTCTGACATTTTGTGTTTCTTGTTGGACCTCTGTGATGTTAAACTAATCTCCTTGTTAGGTTTCCTTAAACAGATTCACAAAGGGTATGATTCACTGGGCCATTAATCTTCATATTACATGTAATAACCTTTCTACAGGCTGGGAGAAGCAGGCACTGAAATGCAGAGATGTCCTGGAGCTGCTGTTGAAGAGCTGTTGCTGTGTAGACATTTCTCTGCTGAGTCTTGACCAAGTGTTGCACACAACTTTACACCTGAATTCTATCAAAGCATTTCAAGGTACACGTCAGCACACTGATAACAGTGTAAGAAAAACAGATCTGGTTCATGGTAAGTGGAATAGAACAAATAGAATCATCCAGCTCTTCTAAACTGGGTCTTCAAATCTCCTCACCTTAGTTTTACTTTGAATAATCCCCTAATACAAAAGATCACACACTATGTGGTAAAAATAACCACTTAATTAATCCATTTTTCCTCACAAAGTTTGAAATATTTTCAGATATGTCAATGATATGGAAGCAGATACACCAACATCTCTCCTGGTGTTTCTCATTTTCTGTGTTTAGGACATGAGTTCAAATCCGTATAGAGGAAGCACTGCACCAATACACATATTAGGCAGAAATAATTCCAACCAATTGGCACAAAATGAACCTCATAAGGTGAATTACCAATTTTACAGCATCTTTCCAACCACTGATGGAAGAGCCTGTAGCAAGCTAACATAAGACATCACTGTTCACCAAGAACAAGGATGTTCCACTACCACACCCTGATCATGCCATGTCACTTGATGAAACTCAGAGTGAGCTGTGTGTGACCTGTGCTATGACAGGGATGCAGGAATTCCTACAAATTCTGTAGGAATCTTGTATCCAATGCGCAATTTTTCAAGGAAGAAGCAAAACAATGAAAAATTATGGTAGAACAACATGGTCATATATAGACATTTAGAGTAAATATCTGCAAAAGCTCACCTTAAAGCCCAAGCTAAAACTCCTACATGAGTCTATGAGAAGTTTATGAAACAAAGTTGGTTTGGGGGAATTCAAGAATGGAATAATCTTCCACAAAATTTCTGCGTTTACCCAACATCCATCTTTTTGAAGGCCATAGAATTTTCTTGAGTAAAAAATAGATTTATGAAAATAGAATAGCTTTGGAGGCCATTTCGCTGCCACTGCATATTTTGTTTGGAATATATCGGAATTCCATGCTGACGGGATGAAGCCTAAAACTTTAATGCAGTCGTGCAGAGATTTGATTCAAATCCAGTTCTCTCTGTAAAGGTGTTTCTAGGGACCTCAATGGGATTTGGACCAAGTCCTTTACTTAATCCTTATCTTGACTTCTTTTTTTCATAGTAGATAAACCTGAAAGTTCAAGAGTTTTTACAGCCTTAGAGCAGTGATGTTTATCTCTTTTTGCTAAGGGCTTCCTATTTAAAATATTGTTAAGGGGAAGAAAGGAAAAAAGAAATCTTTAATTGTTAATTATCTGAATATGTATTTCTGAAATTTTCACTTACAACTATGAATGCAAAAGGATTTATTTATGAAGCAAAACAACATGCAATATGCAGTAGTAGTTCATCAAAGCTAGATAACATTTCACTTTCATTAAAGTTGAATAATTTCTTACTAAGTAGAGTCACTGTATATCTAATTTTCTTGTAAGTGTGGTGAACTCTCAGTATAAAAAAAAAGAATCAGAAAACTACTAAGATCAAAGTTACTCCTAGTAGCTATTACACTGTTAAAAAGAGGTAACACTGTGAATAAATAAACAAATAAAATTTTTAAAACATAATTTATTAAAAGAAGCAGAAGAGTTGGTTTTCCAAGACAAGCCTTCAGTTAGAGTTTATAAGATATGAATAGTTCTAGTAGTTACTGTCAGAGGGCTGGCTGGACCTTACACATCAACAGTAATGAGGGTCGAGCAAGAAAAGTGTTGCTTTTCTGAGGCTTTCCAATGGTCTTACTGAAGTAGATTACACCATCTTCTACACCCAAGCAAAAGTTTTGAGGAGCAAGGTAAGCAGTGGTGCCACCCAAACTGGTAGATTTTGTATCTTTACAGTACTGAAAAGAGCAGCCGACTTCCTTTATGTGATGAAATTCATAAACATGGGAGCAACCTCTTCCTTATAAATTACATCAAAGCCACCTAAGCCACATTCTTCAAATCTCCACGCTTATCCCAACACCATATTTTTACATACTTGAATGCAACTGCATGGATTTTCAAAAGATGGGGTATTTCCAAATTCCACTCAGGTTGCAGGGATGAAACACTCCACGACATTAGAACTGATTTTTTTCCATTAATGCTCCAACATTAATTTACTTCACAACTTCAGGCACACGGTGTTTAACATACTGATCCAACACAATTTGTGCCAGCTCAGCAATTGGCAATCTGTAGCATTTCTGTTTATTTAGTGTGAAACGTTCATGAGTTTATTTATTCCTTAGGAGAAGGAAGGACCCACAAGGATTACATTATAATCCCTCTGGATCTGTTAAATTTACATATATTAGTGGCTAAATAAAAGCGAAAGCTTTGGGAACCACAGCACCAGCAAAGGCAAGAAGGAGCAGGTTCTCATTTACAGCACAAAACAAGCCTGGTGACATAAAGGTCCATAAATGCATATTAATATTATAACCTGGCTGTCTGATCAGAGACCTGCAGGGGTAGCTGTGCTGGTAACCAAGAGCAAAAGGCTGATTGTTACATCTGCTCTGCAGAAACATTTGACCAGAGAAACAAGAAGCTCCAGCTGCAACAACAAAAATCCCAGAGTTTTCTAAATGTTTGCACAAGAGCCTGCTCTGTTCAACATCAGCGTGAGGAAAGAAAGGCTGCACTGTCTTCAGATGAGAAAAAGCAATAATACATGATTTTAAAAAATCAGAAAGAATACTTTGCATTAACATAAAATGAACTCAACGAGGCACCAAACTCATGTTCAAGTGATCACTATGCAGCAAGATTCTTGAAAATAAGACTTGAATCTGAAATGTCAGTGCTTTGAATGGAATGCTATTGCCCTTCTAAACCAACTTCATTACCTTTATTAGGTGTGAGCTGATGGAAAGGCACTTAAAGAGAATGTATAAATACACGAAATGAATTTTATATTCATTTTTCTGACTTTATGCTTGCACAAGCCAAAGTGCACTTAGCATAAGGCAAAGCATTCTATAGAAACCAAATGGAAACAAAATTAAACAACGTCCATCATGGAATTAAATAACTGAGACTGCAGTCAATGTAGTAATGACACCTTCCCACAGCAAATACCCTGTAAAATTCCTTGTAAGACTAATTTAAAAGTAAATGTTTGGTTGTTAGTAATAAATGTTCATGTAAAAGCAAATCAGCAAAGATACGTATATCCTCAGGTCATAATTCTTGGATCCTTTGCAATTATTTCAGAGCCCCAAAGATAATAGTTGTCGAAATTGCTGCTGGTGTTTTGAATATCCAATCCCATTTGTTAGCAAACAAAATGGAATTAACCTATTAAATCAGGAATGAGTAAATGCAGCTTGGGCACTTTTATACTTTGCCCACATATCAGAGGGCATTTGGAATTGCCTTTCACTAAATCTTTTCATGTGACTATTTTCCTCAGTGTCTCACGCATTTGCTCACAATTCCTCCCAGTTGTGTTCTGTGCTGTAATACACTGCTGAAGGAACAATGTCCAGGGATTATGGACATTACAGACATTATTGCTTAGTTACCATATTATAAAAACAGTTAAAACCCAAAGGAGAAATCTTCAGCTATATTAGAATGCTTTGCTAGAGCCATTTTACCTCACAAACATCAGACACATGGTATTGCAAGTTTCAGGAGTCTAAAATAGCCTTTATGAACCTCTTTTACCAGCCACTCAGTGCTAAAAATATCAGGGATGGTTGTGAAACCATAAGGAAATGGGTTTTGTTAGTGAAAGCCTCTATAGATGCACACATATGAAAGAAAATTGCCTATTGAGAGAACTGTTCTAAGTGTCTCCTCCCTGGGCTGTTACAGCCCGTGGCTCGTTCTTTACCAAATGTGGGCTCTGATTTCCCAGTGTTGTGATGTGGAAGCAATAAGCAGAATTTAATGACAGAACAGAAAAACTGCAGGGGCAGCATGTTTCCTTTCAGTGATTTTGTGCAATTTTGAGAATGAATATTTCCCGCTTCCACAGCTATTCCCTTCTCTTTTTAAGGAATCTTATAAAACAATATTGGAATTGGGCACAGCAGCAACATCTGTACTGCCCATGGCACGGCTGTGGGACCACACTGGGTCCAGATTCAGGCAGCACCTGGCTCTTTCCCTGGTGCCACACACCCAGGAGCAGGTCTAGAAGAGCTGAAACACACCATGGCAAGGTTTTGGAGGTGATGAGGGTCATCCTACATTTTTGGGCTTCCTCAGCTGTGTGGACAGGCAGCACACAGGACTCTGAAAGCGTCTCAGCCACCTGCAGGGACCCCTTTTCTCTCCTCGATGTCATTCTGCACTGCTGCAGCCTCAGCAAGCCTCGAGCAAACAGCAGGTCTCAGAAGCACCATTGCCTCAGCTATAGCCTCCAGAAAAAGCAAAACAGTTCAAACTCTGCATTTCTGTGGACTGAGCAGCAGGCACAGGACATAAGGAGCAGCCAGGTACTCTCCCAGACCCAGAGCTCTGTTAGTATTCATAAACACACATCTCCTCAAAGCACAGGGAGCAGAGTCCTTTAATCTTCTCTAAAGACTCTGAAGTAGAATCTCTTGAAACACATTTCTCTTGAAGATTCTTTTACTGCACTTCATTTTTTATAAAACAATTTACTGTTGACTGGGAACTTGGAGCACAATGGTTTATTGCACTAATCCAGCTCCTCCACATCCTCAGTCCTCTAGCCAAAAAATACGCAAATGGTTTTGAAGAGTTGAGTGTGTCTGTACAGCTAAAATTCTTTTGCTGAAGCCATAAAAACAATGAAATCATTTTTGCCTTGCCTTTAACATATCTGAAACGTCACATCTGGCATCAAGGACAAGCAGCCAGCAGATTTTCAGTTCTGAAAAGTGCTCACCATAACATCATAAACGGCATTTGAGTGAGAAGGGAATGCAGCAAACCATGTATTTTCAGAAACACAAATGCTACCTGAGGACCAATGTTTTCAAATTGTTTTCCATTAAAAACAAAAGTTGAAAACATCACACTTCTATTAGAAATACTAAGGGATGCAGCTTGCAATATTGGTAAAGTTTAAATGGAGTTTTTAAGCAAATCTTGCTCTTGCATTCCCTTACATGTAGAAGCGTAGTCCTCTTTAAAAAAAGTAAGAATTTACTTTTAGAAACCATTATTCTAAGCAGTCTGATGTAAAACAAATAAGTAAAGCATTTGAACACATGCCAAGTTGGGAAAATTATTTTTAAAGTACATTCTACAGTGAAGCTGCATTCACAGAAATGCGTAGCTCACTTTTGCAATTTTAATCTCCCTGAAAAGGATTCTGGGGTGTAATGCAAATAGACACTGTGTTGAAAATATATTCAGACTGCACAGCCCTGCAAAACACTGGGATGATTTACTGATTAAAGATAATAATCTGCTGAATAACTGGGGGTTTTAACATATGGTTGCACATATATCTTGGCACATATACATACGTATACAAAATTATCTCCAATGGCATAGGCAACGTGGTTAATTTGAGACTTCTACGGTACTTAGGAGTAAAATAGAATGTGGGGAAAAACATTTGTGGTGATCAAAACCAGTGAAAACTGTCACTTTCATATTGTATAAATTATTTGCAAAGCACCCATTCCATCTCTAGCTAATATATTTTTTCTCACTCTGCATTGGCTTTGTAATAACAATAACTGTCTCCATAAATTACTAAGAACATTATTCAATTTCAAGTAGCCCCATTTGTTTTCATGTTTCCAGCAAAACTATGACAATAGAAATAGATTATTGTAATTGCTTCTTCAAGCAAGAACTACAGGTGGTTTTATTTTTCCATGACTAATAACTCCCATTTTCCTATTCATTCAGCCACTGAGATGTTCAGACTGTCAGCAGGAGGAGGTGATATGGACCTTATTGTGGCAAGAAAAAATAGAAAAAATGATTAAGCCTTAAAAATATCCTTACATTACACACTGTGGTGACAATGATGAGAGACAGAGATCATTAAAGCTATTGCAATTTACGTCAAGAGCACCTTTCATAAATTAAAAAAAAAAACAAAAAAAAACACATGCACAGTTTTCTCTTTTCCTTATTTTGAAACAAGCCGGAGTGAAAATCATATCATCAAGCTACACTGACATCACTACAAATGTGAATGTGCTACCAACTGTGCTCTGATATTTTATCTCCTTTTTGCCGTTATTCACAAGCAAAGTTGTTATTCTGAACTGACCAATGTCATTGTCACACATATAATCTCTAAAGGGTCTGCCCGTTTTGTTGTTCCCGCTTTGCTCCATATTTGACCTAGTCCCAACTTAAATACTTTAGACCCAACTTTAAATACTTTAGAGGCATATTAGCTACAAACACAAGATGAGTGCACACAAACCCTTGTCTGAATTAAAGCCACTTTGGAACTGAAAGATTGCCTGTGGAGGGAATTCCAATATTTTAGCAGAGGCTGCTGAATTCTGGCGGGGTTTAGCCAAAACTGCCATGGAAGTGCCAAATCAGGGGGTAAAGAGATGATCAGAACAAATTGACAAGACAGAAATTGGCAAACTGGGAGCAGTGTAGGAGTTCCATAATCACGTGTTAAAGAACAGCAAACTGTGTTTCTGTGCACAGAAATCCCTTCTGCAGCTCAATCCTTCCCATAACAAAAACCAGATGATTTCCACCTGTTGCATCTTTGATCTTTTACTACCTACAGGTGAAATTGATTTGTGTTTAACAAAGGTACGAGCAAAGGAAGGGCAGCCACCAGGACACAAAGTACAATTGCCATGCTGTTGCATTTTTCACAAGGTGCCCAAATTTGATGTGATCTGAATTTTTAACAGCTGCAGGACTAGCTAATTTTAAATTACTAAAACATTTCCAGGTTTTGCAAGTGATTTCATTTGAAAAGAGCCCAAACACATATTATACCAGAGATTTAAAACATAAGGATTATAAGTGATTGCAAATGTACATCTTTAATACAATATAGTATGAACTTAGAGGGAAAAGCTAAGAATTGATTGACCTTATGGTAAACCAGAAATAGGAAGCAGAAGTAAAATTATTAATCACACATAGAAAAATCAGGTTCAGTCTACCAAGGCTAGCAACATAAGCCAGCTTATGATGAATTATGGTTTCAGAAACCTATATTAAAAGCAGCCAGGTTATTGTAGAAAATTAGAAAGCATGAGTAATATGTTTTTCTTTAAGTTCTGTAAGCTTCTTTCCCCACTTAGTTCATTTTTACCTTAAAAGAAATTTCTCTTCCTCAACTATCAGAAGAGATTCTCCTCCAGGGGAAGAAAACTTGCACAATTTGCCTACTTCTTACAATTTTGAGAAAATCTTCCATAACCAGGTTGCTGGTTTGGTTTAGACCAGCTGTAGAAGCTTCTGTGCTTAACTGCAGTTTCTTTTCTAGTAATTTAAGAAATATGGATGCCAGGAGGATGACCAAACTACTGTTTGGGTGACCAAATTTCTTTGCTGTTTTAGGGGTCCCTCAAAAATGCTGACAGCCTGCCCATGAGGGAGCAGACTTTAAGGCATAAATCCATTCCTGGCCCAGGAAGAGAGGAATGCAAAGGTGCTTAAAGCTGCTTTTGTAGACATGAGGTTATGCAAACACCCTCAGCAGGAGCTGGGAATGGCACATTCAATATTTGACACTGTAGATGCTTTTTAGTGCAGCCTCCCTCCAACAGAGAATTTCTTACACTGAGGAATGGTTACTTCATTGTGAGTTCCTCCTTTAATAGAAAGGGTCACAGGCTTCCTGCACCCTCCATCTTCCTAAGAGGCAGAAAGTTAGATCTCCAGCTCTCTGCACAAGTATTTTTTTGAAGTCTGATCCCAGCACTGCTGATTGAAAGAGATGCTGCAGTGCAGGCAGCACAGCCAAGATATTGCAGTGGCATTTTAAATCCTCTGCAGCAGCAGGGCTCCTCAGATGTGCAGCCTGCACTGTAGATCTGCTGTCTTCCACCTTTGCTTCCTTGGAGTGATAAAAATAAACGAATGCACTGGAGAATGACTGAAGGCATCATACATTGCCATCTCTTTCTTGGACTCTGCAGTAAAAATTATTCATACACCAAACAGTTTCACATCCTATGCCTTTATTTCAAGCCTAGGGCTTGTAGCATTCCAGACTATTCTTAGAGTCCCTAATACTCCTAATGTAATATTTACAGCAACCTATACCAAACTAAAGGCTATACTCGCTCAGGAAGCCTCAAGCTTCTTTTTCTCTTCTGTCTCCTGTCTGTCTGCTCCTAGCAAGATGCTCTGGGGGAGAAGCCAAATGACATGCTAATAATATTTTTTGTTAAGCTTTTAAATTCACAAGCACTTGCTGTGTCAGTTTACCTAGTGTGGATATAATTTAGAATAAAAATCAAGCTTTGATTCCATTTTAATAAGAAATTTTGTGTGGTTTCACAAAAAGGCTGAAATAAAATAGGGGTCTTTTGGATGCCAATTCAGAAGTTTTATATGGATATTAAAAAAAAAAGTTATAAAACTTTTAAGTGGGTATTCCATTTCCTGGGATTTCTGAAATTCATTTCATCTCAGAAATGTTGAAAGAGAAGGCACATCTTTCCAGCCTGTTTGTTATGATCACCATAGAAATTCTTGCTTCTGAGAAATTACAATTTGTTTATCCACCTCTGTGCTGGAGTCAGATAAAAAATTACCGAAATGCTGCAGTTTCCATGACCAGGACCATACTCTCTGTGGGAGGGGATTTCCACCACAGAGGGTGCCTGATCTCAAGTACTCACTGTGGCCTTTATTAGCATTAACGTCTACATACAATGAGCCATCAGGGAACCAGAGATCTGAGAAGGAATTTCATCCTTTGTGCATGTTCCAGCAAAACCAATTTACATCTAGAACAGTCTGGGTGTAATTTGTGTGTCATGAAAAATACTTCTTTTAAATAGAAGGCAAAATATTAGCTACACTGATTTTCTGATACATATAATTATACCAAGCATGAGACTCAAATCATGGCTATTGTAATAGTTCAGCCCTTTGATACAAAGGATTCTTTCACATCAGCAACACTGACTACTAACCCTAAAGTCACAGTTCTTCACACCTGCTGGATAAGTAACAGAAACCACAAATAATGTAAACAGTGCTATTTTTACCTTAGACTCCCTCAACGATTTATTGGGTGAAATATATATATATTGCAAAGTGTACATTAAATAAATAGTGTCTTTTCCAACTTCATATTAAACCTGGAGTTTAGGATACTCAGTCCAGTACTGCATCACAGTACTAAAAATCTCAGGAATAAGTGAGATCAGGGTGAATGCTGTGAGTTTTCCTTACCAGCTCCACCTCAGGCTTCCCATAGCTGAGTGCCAGATCTCTGGATCCTTACAGCAATTTATTCACGGCATAGGAACACAAAACCAGCTCGAGCTGGTGCCTCCAGGGAGGGACCTTGAATCCCTGGGCTCTTACACCTTCACAGCCCGTGTTCCCAGATAGTCTGAGCTCTTCCTGCTGAGCCCTCTGCTCCTGCCCTGTCACCCACCTGTCCTTTGTTATGTAAAGTGCCAGCAGTTCCCGGCCCTTTCCCCCACCCAGAGCTCAATCAGAAGCTCTCTCTGCAGCTGCTCACCTGCACCAGGTGAATTCCTCAACAGTGCTACCTGGAGAGATTTTCTCTTTTTTCCATTTCCACCTTGACTATCAGTTGGGTTACCAGCCTTAAGCAACCGCAAAATGTGAAATTGTTACTTTGATTTACAGTAAATCTTTTATCTGATGTATTTGTGGCTGTCGGGTCAGCTGCCTGTGAGATTTACTGTCAGTTCTCAAACAGACACAGCGATCTGTAAATCTACCACATTAATCCATAGGTGTGTAGGATTTTATCAGGGCAGCTCAGCCCCACACAGCCATTCTCCCACTCCCCCATTAGCGAGATGGGGGAGAGAATTGATAAGGGTGAAAGTAGGACAGCTTGAGATAAAGACAGTTTAATAAGTAAAATAAAAGCCTTTCACTCAAGCAAAGTAAAACAAGCAATTAATTCATTACTTCCCATGGGCAGGGGTTGTTCAGCAGGGCTCCATCATGTGTAAGAGTGACTCAGGAAGACAAATGCCATCACTCCAATCATCCCCCATCCCACCTTCCTTCTACGTCCTCCAGCTCTATATGTTGAGCATGGTTCCATATGGTCTGGGACATCCCTTGGGTCAGCTGGGGTCAGCTGTCCTGGCTATTGTCACCTCTCAACTTTTTGTGCCCCCAGCCTCCTCGATGGTGGTACACTGTGAGCAGCAGAAAAGCCCATTCTCTGTGCAAGAACTGCCCAGCAGTGAATAAAACATCCCTGTATTATCAACACTGTTTTGAATGCAAATCCAGAACACAGTCCCATACCAGGAAGTTAACTCCATCCCAGCCAAAACCAGCACAGCCTTTTGTACTTCTGGCTACACCCAGGAACATCTAATTAATGTATGTAATTAATGTCATGGGAATAACAGGCTTGCACATATTTGCAGGTTTTGGGCTGAATTATTCCATCATGTACATCAAGTCATAAAGCCCCATAGAAGCTCCAACTCAGCCTCTCTGCTTTGCAACACGGGTCTGTGGTTTTGTGCTGTTCTGGCTTTTGCACCAGCTCCCATGGAAACAGGTTTTTCTCAGTTCCCACCCCTGAAGCCTTACAAAGCCCTTTTCCAGCTTCAAACACATGCCCTGCCATGACTGACTTCCACCAGCTCTAATTGAGCAGAGCCTCCTCTAGACCAGGCTCAACACGGGCACCTGGGCTCTGACCTTAACCTCTGGAAAGATAAACACACTCAAAGACAATCCAAAACAGAAATGATGGTGATAAAGAGGGACTGCTATGTGGGGAAGCTAGGGACTTCTCAAATATTTGCAGATTTACTATAAGGTATTGCACAATTAATTTAGCTTTGGCAATGAAGAAAGGTGATACTCATGTTACCCTAAAGAGAAGCAAGAGAACTCTATGACAGGTAAGCAAGGAAAAATAAAAACTGAGTAACATTTTTTAGGTCTCTTTGACCCAAGAAACTTCAGCGTAATTGAAGACCAAGGCCATCAGCTTTTATTTTCAAACACAGGGTAGAATTTACACATTAATTACCACAACACATACTTCATAAAGTATTCAAGCATCCTTGGACAAAGGCAGTTCTGGTCCTACAGAAACACTTGTGAAGATCACATTGTGTCTTCTGGGAAATCAGAGGAAGCTATTTATGTAGCCTTTTCAGATCTACTTGAAAAACTCAGTATCTACGTGTAACCTTTGCTTCCCAAAAGCCCTTGAAAAACAACTCTCATGTCTAAATCTCCGCCCCTTTCATCACGCAGGCAGTCCTTACACACAGGTGGTGAAATCATGGATTTTTATACTCCTGTCAAGACACTGCCTGAGTTATGTGCCACAGGTGAGCACAGTTGAATGCAATACTCATTTTGTAGCTGCTTTATGCCAGTCTGATGTATGCACCTTCTGCTGTTGCAACGTAGCACAAGGATAATCTATTACAAATAAAACTTAATGAAGATTATATATTCAGTCTGAATCTGTTGTCCACACATTTTGTCTCTGGACAAAAATGACTCACACACAAAGCGTGTGTGCTGCCCACTCACTGCCATAACTCCACAGCAGCATATTCTTTTTATAATGCACTACAGAAAACAAACACATGCACAGTAAAACTCCAGCTGGGAGGAATAATGAAGCATTTAGCAAACCAGACAAAGACCACACGGCTGCATCTCCCTCAACACAGCAGAACCTTTTACTGGATATAATAATTAATAAGCTAATGACAGACTTTTAACCATCCAACAAGTTTTTATGAAAGATATAAATTACTTTTAATTTTCTTTTCAGAGGTTAAATCAAATATCTAAGAGCTTCAAATATTTTTGGTATATGTCAAATTCACTGCAACCCTCAAGCACTAGAACTTGTGCACAGCTCCAACACTTCTGCTTGTACAGCTGCTTGGAGAAACGTGAGAACATACCTAACCTCAGACATCTCACTGATGCTGACTAAAACAAGACACTGGAACTCCTACACATAGTCAGCAGACAGGAAGACAAGGTCATTGGAAAAAAACCCCAGAATTTTTCTTATAGCAGCACACCAGTTTCTCCCACCACGGTGCCTGAGGCATGACAAAGATAGGAGAAAAAAGACTAAATGGACTGTGGGCAGATTTTGCCAGGATTTTCTTCAGGACTTCTGGAATCCCCTCTCCTTCCCAAGTCCTGTCCTTCACATGTTTGCACTGCTGTTGGTGAGCCAGAGGATGAGTTTCTGCAAAATAATTTTGTGGTAAGCACTACAAGATCTTTGGTTTTCAGTCCTTTGAGAAGGGGCCCACAGGTTGCGAACATAAAGCAAGGCCATCTTTATAGACTAATTGTGGTTCTAATGGATGCTGAGAGGGGACTTTCAGCATTTAAGGGGAAAAAAAAACCAAGTTCAGTCATTAGCCCACTAGCTGGTTTTTCCCCCAGATCTGTTCTCTGACCACTGTAAAACGCTGGCAGGAGAGAAAGTCACACACGTTTAAGAGCTTGGTACTGAAGGAATTAAATAATCCTTCATGAACTGAAAGTAAAAATGCACGATCTGTAAAAAGTCATGACAAGCAACTTGGTGGTTCGTGATGAACCTTGAGAGAAGCTGTGATCACTCACTGAAGTGTAAGTGACAGCAAAAGGAGTAAGGAGAAAAAGGTCTATTTAAGCTTAAGGGCAATCTTTGCACCAGAACAAAAGGCAAATGAACTCACCACAAGTAACTCTGTGCTGGAAATCAGTTCCTACAGAAATGAGGTCTGGAAGTGTCCTCGGACATGACAGTGGAGAAAAAATTAGCTGGTTTTAAATTCTGAATACATTTATACAAAATAGATGTCTGTTAGACAGGAGCTTTGGATTTTGCTTCCATTCTTTCTACACCTCGCCTGGGCAGAACTGCACAAAGAAATAGTTATTTTAAAAGAAAGAATTGAAAATATAGAGCAGAACATGAGGCAGAATGTGCAGATATACATTTTCAAGAAGAGACAAGCTTCTTCTCCCCACTCTGCCATTCGTCCACCTTCAAAATAATCTTGAGTAGTTTTCCATCTGTGAAGAAAACTGCATTGTGGAGGATCCAATTCAGAGTGGGATTGTGCAGTATCATTAATGTGCTCTGAGACTGCAAAGTACATTGTCCCATCAGTCTACTCCTAAATTTTAGCAGATAATGCTAAGTGATGAAAAACACATCAAAATTACTTTATTTTTCACCACGAGACAATACCTAGCAGCTCAGATTTTTAGATTTTGTTACATTATTATCTATTAATAACCTAATAGATAATAACCTATTATCTATTAATAACCTATGAATACCCCAAAGTACAATACCAAGTCACTGCACAAACAGCAGATGAAATAAAAATAATGTCAAATGCCTTGAGGATCCAAAGCTTATCTTCTGTTACAGAGTTTGAGACATTTTTCTGGCCATTGTGTACTCTCCGACTGCAACTTCTCAGCTCTCCCAACTTTGTCTCACTCTGGCCCAGTTATTCCAATGAGAATGTTCTTTGCCACATCCTATTGAAATGCTATAAACTCTTTCCTTGACCACACCACTAACACACAGAAAATATTTTCTTGGAAGTATCCTGCTTGCACAGACAGGGAACATTTCTCGTTGTGCATGTTTTTCTTATCCTCACACTGTGGGGAGTTGACCTTGGCTGGACTCCGGGTGCCCACTAAGCCATTCTATCACTCCTCATCTGGACAGGAGAGAGAAAATTATGAGGAAAGGCTCAAGGGTTGAGATAAGGTCAGGGAGAGCAATCACCAACTCCTGTCATAAGAATCAACTTGGGAAAAAATTAATTTAATTTATTACCAATCTAACCACAGTAGGATAATAAAAGCAAACAAATCTTAACCCACCTCCTCTTCACCCCTCCCTTCTTCCCAGGCTCAATTTCACTCCTAATTTTCCCTCACTCCTCTCTTCTCTGGTTGCAGTGGTATTGTGCAGTGGCTGTTCCTCCTTCCTAAACACTTCATCTCAGAGGAGCTGCCAGCATCTCTGCTGGGCTCAGCCTTGGCCAGGGGTGGGTCCATCCTGGAGCTGGCTGGAATTGGCTCTGTCAGACAGGGGGGTTATCTCTCACCTTCTCACAGAAGCCACCCCGAGCAGCTCCCCAAAGCTACCCAAATCTGGCCACACAGACCCAATAACACACATCAAATTTCAGTGCTGTGATGTATGAAATTATTACAATGACTACTACATTGATGCAACAATTGCAATAATTCCAGTGGTTCTCCGATGTGGGAAATGGAGGAGTAGAAACCCCCACAAACACTGAGTTTGATTTACAGCCCTGGAAAGAGCTTGGGTTGATGTAATGATAAAGGTATACAGATCTTAAGTAGAAAAATTATAAACCTATATTTCTATAGTTTTAAGTAAGTAAATATATTGGGTGATATGGTGAAGGTTTTTAAGTATGATAATATGATTTTATAGTTTAAGTTAAGAATTTAGATGTTGTAATAGAAGTATATGTGTGTACGTGAGCTAACAAGTGATTGGTCAAGGAACAAACAAAATGCAGTAAAAAGTACTAAAAGTGATAGCTTATAAAATCAAAACAAAGTTTCGTGTTAATTGTCTATTGGACTAGAAAGTTATAAATTGCCATGTAACGCTGAAACTCGTGACTTTTTTCGGTTATGGTGACTTTCTATTAAACCTGTAATTCCTGAGACTGATGCCTTGCTTGATTTTTTAAGTAATAAGTCTCAAATAACAAAGTTGGTCCCGTCTCTTGGATAAGGCTCTGACACTCCAGGTCTGCACAAATCGAGTCTGACTTCTGATATATGAAGTGTTTGATACTGCAACATCTGCCTGATCAGCATATAGTGTTTTTTCAACAGGGAGCTCTCAGAGAAGAATTTGTAAACAACATTTATAAAGTACAGATGCTCTTGGTTGCAGATGCATTGAAGGAAGCTTAATAGCAGTTTGGATAAGTGGTTGTGAACTTCCAAGATGATTTATCACCAGTGAAAAACAACCCATTTTGTAAAACTTATATCCTATTAAAGAAGCATTAAATGAAAAACAGAACTAGAGAAATTGTCTTCTCTAGAGTTCTGTGGGGATTCTTTCTTTCTTTCTTTGTCATTATCAGCAATACAAACCTGGGCAACAAAATAGCTTCTTTTGGTGATGAATTTCATGTTTATTTTGAAAAGTAGCGTGGATGGGTACATAGATTCTTAAAAGAAAACCAAGATTGGAGTTCATGGCTATGCATAGTTTAAAAAAAAATGAAGCAGAAGATTATTCTTTAAATCAGGATGAATGCATACATTTGTATTCCCTTCTGCACAATTGACTGAACTTCACTTTCAAAATGTCAAGGATAAATATCCTTCAAATGGTTCCATTAAAACTGTGATAACCATAGTAACAGTATGTAGTTTGCTTATACCTTTTTTTTCTTTTTTTTTTTCCTTTTTGGTGAGTATTCTTTGCAACAATGCTGCTAGGAGAGGTAAAGAAAAGCAATCCCTGCCTAATTAACAATTTGAACGTGGGTGTTGATAGCCTTCATATGTTAAGTTATGAAATTTTGTTTGGTAGTTTAAAGATCTCTTTATGGATATGAAACCTGAACAGGCCATTATGAAAATATATCACCACCTGCTGCACTCATCAGTATAGAGAGGCTGTTATCTACTGTTTATTACTTCTTTTCCCCAGGTAATTATTTGCATCAGAAGAGGGGAGAGTGAGGTCCCCTCCAGCTCTGGATATTCTATGATTCTCTGCTTAAATTAAGTCAAAGATAATTAAGAGATCCAGCTACACAGCCTCCAATTACTATCAATACTAATGGATTTTATACAGCTAAATCCCACAGATATTTGGCAAAAATTTAAAAAAAATCTTGGTGCTTAAACTAACGCAATGTGTTGCTGCAATATTGTTAATTACTAAGTAGGGAACATAGATTTAGGTCTTTTTCAACAATACCAAGTACAGTCAAAGGAAAAAGGCAGCTTTTCTAGGGAGTGCTGAAGCCAGAGCAGCTGTGGAGCACTGTGGGTCACAGAATCCCACTGTCATCATCCCATGTGCACAACACAGGGGCTGGACACAACCTAATTTGGACTCTGACTTTAACACAGTCTGGTAATCCCTTTTTTGTCATTTCTATTGTGATATTTCATTCAGCTCTATCTGAGTTAACTATAAATTCTTTACTGGGATAATCTGGTAAAATATACCCCCATTTCCCACCTCCCTTCTCATAAGAAGCAGCTCGTGGTTCTCAGTGAATCTGTCAGCTGCAGAATAAAGTTCTGTGGTACAGGCTTCGCTTAGTGGTTCTTACTGAAAGTTAAAAAGCTACTGATGAATTTGGGATCAAGTTCTAAAGCTGTCCTTCCAAATTGCTGATATTTCAATACAACATACTTCACACTGCCCAATTCCTTTACTCTGTGTGGGTATAAGTGAGGCAGTAGAACGGTGGCTTTTGGCTTTGGCATGGGTTTCAGTTCAAGATGTCTCTGCCCCTCAGTCTCTGAAGTTCTAGAAAGAGAATTATCCATGCATGCAACCATAAGGAAATCTTTTTGATTAAATATAATAAAAAATACCTTGCATAAACAATTGGGGTTTTTAACCTATATTTGGGGCTAAATTTACTCACATCCTGTGTCTTCTGTGAACCTTTTTATTGTGAATGCAAGATGGGCAATAGGGAATCTTTGGCAATGCATTCCTGCTTCATTCACTTGCAACATTTCCATCACAAGAAAAACAAATAAGTTTTAAAAATAACCCTCAGTGAAGAAACTCAACCTGGATCAAAATTATTTTCCTGAGCCTGTGTCAAGATGGTGACTTTATATATTTTCCTACACATTCTGTTTTAAGGCACCATACTGGTATGTTACAGAGAGCTAATGATTTCAGGGAAGGATTAAGAAAATGGTCAGGGAAATTCATGAGGTGCTTTGGTACTGACAAAAGGAAAAGTGGCAATATTACCTGCTGAAGGGCTTTCCTGATTCATGTGACAGGTTATCCTTAAAGGCTGAACAACGCTTTGCTGAGTCCCTTCTTGAGTTTGCAATGTAAAATCTCCCAATTTGCAAGCTTTGGGAAACATAGTCAGTTAAATCGACTAAATGCTTTTATATATATATATATATCAATTCCTCTCATTCTACTGCAGAGCACTTGCAAATGGAGCATCATCTTTCCCACGCTTCTCTAGCACTTAGTACCACGTTCTCCATCGATCAGAAATAGAGATGTTAGGGATTTTCTACTCCTTTTAAACATTATTCTTGTGGCTAATAATGCACTCCTCTATTTGTCCTCACAAAATAATGAAGAAAGAATAACCCAACATCTCCACTTTTCAACAGGGTTATGTGAACAGGTTTTCATTGATTTCTGAGAAGGAACAATATTTTGTAGTGAATTCTCATGAAATCTTATCCACTGAGTAGACAGATTTGGATTTATGTTATCTGTCATTAAAAAAACCAAACTTCTTTTACTTTCAATATTGAAGTGGAAAGGTTTTCCCACAGAAATATTTTTTGGGGGAAATATTTACACATTGGTCTCACCATGTTTCTAATGTTTTTGCAGCACATAAATTATACAATTTAACCAATCTGAACTTATAGTGAGTTTATTAACATATTATAGGCTCTAAATTAAGGAGATTTTATTATGTCATTGGATGAAATATTCCAGTAACTACCAATAATTGCTATCACTTAAATAGTTTGTTGGTTGTGGGGTTTTTTTTCCAATTTTAATTTCTCTGAGTGTCTCTCAACGTCAGCTCTTCTTTGTTGCACTTCTGATTTCAGTGGGTAAGTTTCACTGACTAATAGTTGCTGTTTTTTTGTTTTTCCATCTTTACTCTTCATATTCAGGTCAGAAAACCTCCCTGTATTAAATGTCGCAAGCAATTGAACTCTTCTTTCAACTAAGTTTGTTTAGTGAGGGTTTTTTATGCTTTCTTCCCCTGATTTTCTGATTTCTTTTACATAATGCATAAAGGCTAATCAATGCTATGTGAACTTTTCAAGGAATCTTCTACCACTCATGCTCTAACAGCATATTTGCAGGCATAAAAATTAATCAAATGGCCCTTTAATTAATTCAAGCAAACACACTTCACTTTTTCCTATTACCAAGCTCTCTCTTCCTAAAGGTTCCAGGGTAGACTGCCACTTAAACACACACCACGCTTAGATAGGAACCTGGAAATTTTTCCTGAGCTTAACTGCAAGAGAGGCAGGAGGGGCTGCATGTCAGGTGCAAAACAGTAATTTAATTCCTTGTGCTTTTTTAGGAGTTTAAGGAGATTTTCTTCCTTATCTGAAGAAAAGAAAAAAAAAAAAAAAAAAAAAGAGACTACCTTAGTGGTTGTTGCACTCTGTGTGTGCCTTTCAGCAGGTTCCTGCAGAGGCTGCACAGCAAGAGGTCCTGGATTCTTATTTCATGATGGTTAGCACACAGTGTTGAGGATTTTTATTTGGTTTAATGCTTTACCTAATTTTAAGTTCCTGAATGATCACAAGAGACTCTCTTTATGCAAACAGATCCTTTGTAGGCAAATTAGCTTTATTCCACCTTCTACTTGTGACTCGGACTGACAATTCTGAGCCTAATCCACAGAGAAAACTGTCAGAGGCATTAGAAATTAACAAGTACATGTTCCTTCCACTTCCAAGCATATCATCCTAAAAGAGGGGTCTTGAGTTTTCAAATCAATATGCACCTTTAGTTACCAAAAAGCTCCATTTTCCTAACAATTCTATAAATATATCAGGCCATGGTGATTGCAATTACAAAGGTTTTTGTTGCCTTGATGGGTTACATACACACACATCCATACAGAGATGGGAGTTGAAGCCTGGCTCTCCCACAAGGGGAAAGGTTGTGCTAAGGAAACATGAAATATCCCCTGTTTAATAGAAAATAGAGAGAATGAAGACCTAGGAAAGCAGAGTTCACTTACTATTAAATGTAAAGCGCCGTTACCACAGAAATGTCAATTAGTGAGAAATAAGAGAGATCCTTTGATGTAAGCATTTTAGTTCAAATTACTTCAGTATGTTCCAAAATCAGCTTTAAGAGACCTTGGGAAAATACAAAGACAGGTGGGTAAAACAAACTGTAGCTGCAATTTGGTACTTAGTATTTTGATGTATTTACACCTGGGTAGCTTTTGGCAGCCTATTTTATTTTGCAGACTTTCTGAGTCCATCTTCGTAGGAGTAGGTTCTAATGAGTCAGGCCATTAGCAACAAATCTCAGGCAGCAAGAACAAGACAGCAGCAGCTTTTGTATTCATTGCTCAAACCCTTCTGGGTGTTATACTGCGAAGGAACAAAGACAGACAAGGTCAAATCTAAACATAAACCCCTTTGTGAAATGTTATTTGTACACAGTACGCTCCTCATTAATCTATTTCAAATGCCTACCATATCCACATATTAATGCAACACTCATGTATGTTGTTCAACCGTTTTCTCCTTTTTTGCTGCTACAAAAAGCTCAAAAAATAACAGCAGTGAGAAAAAGATCAGATTTATATATAAATTTTTAACCCCCAGAGAAAATCAAAATGTCTTTTGTTGATATACTAACAATATTTATTAATATATTAGTAAACTTTACCAATATTTCGTTACCTATTCTGTCCCCGCAGCAATGACTCATAAGAACAGCACAAAGTCTTCCTTTCCCCTCCTGTTCTTCATTCCTCTCACAGAGAACGTTTTTGAAGCATAAATCTCACACTTTGGTTGAGCTTTTGTTGCCTTGTTTACATTTTCTAAAAACCTATATTGAATTCCCCAAAATTAAAAGAATAACTTTGATAAAGGAACATTAATTTATTCCATTTCCATGAATATCCAAAAACTTACCACAGGAAGGGATGAGGAGAAGATTACAGCAGCAAATTCTAAGCCACATGATTCCACCCACAGATACTCTGAAGCAAAAAGCTTCTCCTGGATAACATGACCTGTCAAACACAAAGATGTGAACTGCAAGCAACTTTTCCCCTATTACCAGAAGAGTTATGTTCAATTGCTATTTTCTCCATTTAAATTCTCCATGTGTTTTCACCAGCAGTTCTCTATTATTTCACACCCCTTTCAAATTCACATCTATAGAGCTAAATGAAAAAAAAAAACCAAACCTCATTAAAAAACCCACCTATCCAAATCAAGAGGTTGCCCTTGGTTTTCTGTTATTAATTATTGGGTTTCACCATGCAATATGCTTCAGGCTGTCAGTATATTTCAGGACATCCATATTTTGAAAACATTTTCTCTTTTGGTTTTTTATTTATTATTAGGAAAAGTTATATCATTATGTAGCATTTCATATATTAGGTATGGGAAGTTGCCAGATTTCTAATTCTGGCATTACCAACCGAGGTCCCTGGACATCCTCCAACATTCACCTCTGCAAATCTCTCAGATGCCCAGGATCTTCCCCCACTTCCAAGATCTTTCCTCCAGTCCAGATCTTCAGCTTTTTTCCCAAGCTCCAAGCCCCTGAATGTCCCAACCAGTCTAAATGCAGTGACAACAAGGGATCAGCTTCCTAACTGCCAGTTTTCTGCCTCATCTCTTCATTGCCTGGAGGTTTCAGGACATGGCACTTTTGTTTAGCCCAGGTGTTTTCCAAACCCACACGTGGCTTTCACCAACTGCAGCTTGCAAGTAGTATCTGCTTGAAATTTCAAACGCTCAGTTTCATTCACCCACATAACACAATTATGAGCCGCACAGTTGAAGTTATTTCCACCTACACCAGTCCTGAGGGGAGGTTTCTACCTTGGCTCCTTCTATTCAGACATTTAGCAGAATGAACTGTATTTAGTCAAAAAGTACGTTTCGAGTTGTTTGGATTTGTGAAAACTTTGCTTCTAATTCACAAAGTTCGGAGAATATTTCAAAATTTATCCACTTCAACCACTGGTATTTTGTGTTCCCATTCCAGTGCTTGCTCTGGCACTGGCCATTTGGAAGACTCTTTTTAGCCTTGACAACCCTTTTATGGTTAACTGTTCAAATCAGTGTTTAGAAAGAATAAAGCAAAGCAATGCAATTTATGTCTGCATTGTCTTCACCAGCTGTTTCACTGCTTATTTCTCAAAGGATAGGAAGCTCCTTATTTAACAGCCACACTCTCTTCTAAGAAATCCCAGTGTAAAACCCCAGCTTACCCTGTCTGCACTCACTGAGGACATTAGCTGTCAATATCCACTAAATTTCTATTTGTTGTATTAAACTTGTTTAGACCCAAACCCTTCCTTCTCTGTGAAAGTCTGTGGAAAGCATCAGCGCCTGCCACCCATTCCTAACAAGCCCCTGGGCACGTTCCTATCACTCCCTGCTCCTGCCAACACTTTGCAACGACTGCTCAACTTCACTTTCTGTAGAGCTGATGAGAAGTCTAATGAATGCTCCTTTTCTTCTGAAAATTATTAATGAAAGCTGAGCATTTAGCTAGTGCCTTTTTAGCCTCATTTTCATGAACTGGTCTCCTAAGTCAAAGAACTGTATTTGGATTTTTTGATCCATTCCAAGTGTTGTTTTAACTGAACTTCCACCTTGGAGTACCCAGGATATTGAAACATCAAGCCTCCTCCACTTCAAAATAAAACATAACAAAAAAAAAGTCCTTCCAGATATTCTGGAACAGGGAGCAGATCGAGCCTGCAAGTCATTCCTCTTTTAATGTCAGCTCAACCTTTACCTTGAGCGTCCCAGGACCTCCTTCCTACTGGCTGTGTCATCTCCCCTCTTTGTTGACAGATTAACACATTATGCAAAAATCATACTCCAGGTTTAACAATTTCTGCAATTTATCCTGAATGAATTCTCACGGACTTCCCTTCTTCCTCTTTGCCGGTCTCAGTCACATTTGGGTTTGATTTTTTTTTCACTTTCTCACTTTTCTTTCTCTTCTTTCAGCACATTTCATCTGAGTTGCTTTTCATCCTCCTTCATTTACGTTTCTCAGTCTCATTCAGATCTCAAAAACTCTTCATATGGAGTTGTCACAGATGTCACTTTTATCGAGCTGAAAAGCCGTGAAGGTAAGGTGAATTTCCACTTATATTCTCTCTGCAGTGAGGAATTTTGTTTTGAGTAAATACAAAATAAGCTTCTGCTTATTAAACCTAAGTGAGTATTGTGACTTTATTGCTGTAATGCAAACGCCATACACATTAAACATTTGCCAGAAGAAAAGTTAAACTGAGAGAAAATTTACTTGGTTTAGCTTTCAATCTAATAGTCCATTATGAGTAAGTAGCAGGAACTGCCAAAACTCAGAGCTTGCCCATGTATTTTGAAAATATTATGGTTTGGGAGGTGAGAAGACAGTAGCAGACTATTTATTTTAGCTACAAGAAATCACTCTTGATAATAAACAGCTGCCTTCAGCCTCATAAGAGAGAACCAAAAAGAACTTCCATGTAAAGGCAACATCTCTATCCAAAACCAGACAAGTTTTGCCTACTTGCATCAACTTAATTGTTATTAAAAAAAAATTAACTAAGAATAAAAAGTAATATATGCACAAAGAGAATTTAATTTTAAATTTTTTTTATTTTAATGGGGAAATGGTAAAATAGATGCATAGAGGCATCTGAAAGGCAGGCACGAGACTGATGCATTGGTGGAAGAGCAGAATGACGTGGAAGGACTGGATTTAGAGAACCTGTGTGATTAGCTGTCTAGGAGGACAACCTTATCTATAATACTATATTTTTATTTCTCTGCTATTTATGATAAAACACACATTCTAAGACCTTAAAATCAACAAGAATGGGCATAACCAACAGAAGAGTTTCCAAACAGAAGAAGAAAAATGTAAAGGAATTGAGGGTCAACACAATTGCAGATAACATAAATGAGCAGGAAGGAATCAGTAACTACTCCTAATAGGGGAACTTGTAATAAAGGACGGTCAAAAAAAAGAAGGGGGCAATACTGCTGGAGAAAATGAGGTCTCAGAAAATGAGATCTCCCCACATCTGCCGAGTTAGACTTGTGGTGGCAAAAAGAAACCTATTGAAAAATGTGGGAGAGGAAGTCAGCAATAAGAATATGAGGGAAAAGCAAGACATTACAACAGAGAGCAATTAGTGCCTCAGTAAGCAAGCACAGGAGCACAGGAGACGTGGCCAAAGGCAGAGCTGCTGGGGAGCTCAATAAGGCAGTACAAACCTGGGACGTGGCAGAGATAACAGAGTCTGGTGGGGAGGGAGAAAGGGTACCGAATGTTTTATGGTTTGCTGCTATTATTTAGCACCCAAACAAGGAGAAATTTCAGAGAGAAAACTTTACAACTTTGATTAATGCTGTTGTTTTAAGTGAAACTGTTGGTTGTTTCACAAACCATCTGCAAAACAGTGGAAACATGAACAGAATCCTTAAAGCAGATCTTCCAATATTAGTCACTTTATCTGCCATCTGTTGGGAACTGCAACTGCCAGTTCATTTCGTTTTCTACAAGCTGACCCTAAAATAACTCACTGCAAAATTGTAATATTTTTCCCACTTCCTGTAAGGAAAAGGCATCCTAACTTCTTTGAACTAAGGCATGAAATGGTTTTCAAAATATCAAGATGAACTTAATAAGTATGTGCTAGCTCATTCAACTGACATGCCATGAAGCTGGAGGAACCTTTAATATTCCATTAATTTCACTGTAAAAAGCAGTTCCATGAACAGAAATAAGTTCCCAGCCAATGAAGGAATCTTCATGCTCATTACTTTTTTTATTGAAGTAGACAGAAGCTTGACAAAGAGCTACACCACTTGCAGCTACTAGGATAAATTCACTGGACATCCAATCTAGCATCACACTAGGTACAAATATATATAATATCTGAGCTTTCGGTGGATTATATTAGAGCAATAACTACATGTCAGGGTAAATTAACATGCAACATCAGGATATTCATGTTGCTCAGACAAAAGTAACAGGACAGAAAAGGAATTACCAAGTACATTTTAGAGGAAGAAAGGGACAATGGAAAAATAAATAAAATTTCACATTCCATGGATATGCTTTGTATCTAGAGAAAAAAGAAAACACCATACTATTTTGTGTGTCTGCTAGAGAAGACAGGCAAGGCTGCATTCACTTGCCCAAGCAATAAGAATGAAAAACAGAATGGTGAGGGAAGAGAAAATATCAGCAAGGAGTTTCCAGTTCCAGTTCTATTTACAGTATGCATAACTATTGTTTGAGAAAGGCCCAGCCAACAGAAGCACATTTACAGATTAGAGAAATGAGTGGCATCAGCAGACTGTCCTGATGCTGCAGAGGTGCACAGATGTGGCATCTTCCCCCACGTGAACTCTGATAACAAACTGTGCCTATTTCTCTTGTGGTGTTCACCTCAAAACCTGAATTACTTTCAGGAAGAAAGGGCTATATTCTGATTTGACTTGGAAAGAACGTCTTCCACAGATTTGCTGAAGGTTATGTAGAAGAATGAGGACCCTGCTCCATAATAAATCTTTCATTTTATCATAGAAACAGGAATTTAGAGGAATGACACATGTTTAAGGAAAAGTTGAGCTTTATCAAAAGGCATTGAAAAATACCTCCATAAACAAGGTGAAGTATTAAATAAGTATACAGTAAATAAAGTAACTTGCCAATAAAAATATTGACTGGGAATCACTGGGAAGCCAAAGAGAAATTCACTTGAATTAAGATAACGTCTCTGGCTGCTAACAGCAAGTATTTCAGTTCTGTCTGTGTCAGCATCCAGGGCAGGTCAGATACATTGCCAAACCATTAGTTGCCCTTAAGAAACTGAAATACCCCAGAAAACAGAAAATCCTGCTATCTGCATAGACCCAGGCTGCCTGGACAGGTATGTGTGTAATTGTGCATTTTAGTTATGCATCTTCAGTGACCTGGAGACAAACCAAAAGTCTGGAAAAGTTGCCAGGTTGTCCATTTTGTGACACTGTTTTTGCAATAAGATGTTTAAAGCAGCTACCTTGGTACAAAGCCAGTGAATTCAAGTCTGTGACCCAGTACTTAAAAACAGAGATAAGTTAATTTTTCACACTTAGACTTCCTTTCCATAAAGTGATTTCAGTTTTAGAATCACAGAACAATTCTGGTTGGGAGATATCTCAGGAAATCAAGGAGGTCATTTTCCCACTAAAAAAAGTCAAGTGGGTTGACCAGGGCTGGATGCCAAGTGCCCACTGAGCCCCCCTATCTCTCCTCAGCTGGATGGGGCGAGAGCAAATACAACTAAAGGCTCGTGGGCTGAGATAACGACAGGGAGAGGTCACCCAGCACTCCCCACCACGGGTAAAACTGGTTTCTTTGGAGAAAATTAGTTTATTACCAATCAAATCAGAGCAGGGCAATAAGAAATAAAACCGAATAATAAAACACCTTCTCTCCATCCCTACTTTCGTCCCAGGCTAAGAAAATCTAAGAAAACTTAGATGTTGCATGTCGCCACTCCAGGTTCGCTTTGCCTCTGTCTTAGGAGTTCTTTTCTTCAGGGTTTACATTAAAAGACAGGAGACGCTGAGTTGTTCTTTTAATTTGATGTTTATTAATTCTTATCTAAGGCAGAACTGCACAGGATGTGCCCTCTAGTTAAAAGGTGGAAAAAATGGCTGCGGGTTCTAACTTCCAAGGCCATTTAAAGTCCAAACTATCAAATGCCAACTAATTTATTTTCACTTATAATCCAGTAACCATTCATCTACAAGCCTCATTGTGGGATTTTTGCACCAATACCAGAACAATGCCTAAACACCTAGGTTTGTGAAGAAGGAATGAGGAAAAAGAAAAACAAACCTACACCCGAATCCTCCATCTTGTTACTAAATCCCATAAACCTAATTTTCTACATCTCTACATATTTCACCCAGTGACATAACAAATTTCTTTTTAACTACACAGCAACAACTTCAGTGCTATCATATAACAAAGGGAGTTTTTTTCCAAGGTCTCAGATCAAATGCAGTGTGTTTTTGGGGGTCATTCTCTGAACTCAGGGTTCCAACAGTTGCATGCATTAATGGATGTCCTGGATACAGCAGCACATTATCCGCACGTCTGTGAGTGTGTGGCACTTGTGGGGTCTCTGCAAGAGTCAGCCCTGCTACCCTACATCTGGAGGCTCTTAACAAAGTGCTCCCTGCAGAGGCAGTAACACAAGCCCTCCTGCAGCCTGCTCTCCACCCCCCTCTTGGCAGAGAGATATCATTTTCTTTTCACATTCAAAGGGAAGAAAGGACCTTTGAACACCGTCTCTCTCACTCCAGCTGTGACGTGAGGATAGAGCTCTTCCCAGCTACCAGAAACTCAAACATAAAGGCAGCAGATGTGAAGGAAAATGCAGATCTTCAAAACACAAGCCACATCCCCAGCTGGAACAGAAGGCAAGTCCCCTACTCCCCAGTGATGTAAGATCATCTCCCCTGTTTACGAAGATTTTGGACAAAAATTCAAACAAACAAAAGTACAAATATTTGCCATTTGTTTCTACATTATGGTGACAACAAAGCTATAACCCACAGTGGTACAGAATATCCAATTTTGCGTTTATTATAGTGTCTATTTTGTTCCTAGGCTGGATTTTCTCCCACTGGGTTATTGCTCTGATGCCCTGCAGCACAAGAGTTGAGATTGTCCCAGGATGAAAATTTGTGATAATGTTTTTATTTTTATTATCCTAGACAAATTTGCTTCTTTGTAAACCTATCTAGTCTTGTCACTACCTATATGAAGTATGTCAGTATCATTTACAAACTGATTTAAGTGAAGGATGATTTTCTGATGCCCTTAGGCTGATTACTTTCCACCATGACAGTGCTCTCTTCCTATAGAGTTGCTTTAACTTTCAGAATGTGAATTTTGCCATTATTCCCTTCCTGGTTTATTATTTTTGATTGTCACAAGACAAACCCCATGCTTTTCCACTCAGTTTCTTCTCCCACTTGAGTTTTATTTTTAAGAATTCCCTTTGTCCCTGTTTTATGCATTATATTGGTTATCTTTGTGTTTGCTTACCTGCACTTGCTTTGAAAAGAAAAATATCTGTGAAAATCCCTGTACTACTTCTTCTTTTTTTTTTTT
>VWZT01002092.1:160990-185015 GCA_013397055.1 Pachycephala philippinensis
TGGTTTATATTATTCATTTTTGTCTTTTAGGGAGTGTTTGGATTATGTTTCAGTGGAAAGGCTTTTCATGGGAAGTGTCTCCCTTTGAAAATGAATCAGCATGTACAAATTCACTTGTTTTTACTCCTTTGGAACAGATGTTAAGCGAATGTAGGTTAAGCTTTAGATCCAAACTAGTCTCTGCAGGACTATAATTTGCTGAGATAAACAGAAAGATGGAAAAGCAAACCAACAGGGGCATCCCAGATTTAACATCCCTTCTGTTCTGGCTGAGATACATTTGACTCTGTCACTTGCAGATATGCTTTGCTGCCACAGTAATCGAAATGAACACAGAAATCTCTCTTAATCACTACAACATTGTCAGTCTTGTCTAAAGCTATAAATATGCAGCTCATCAGAGACTGAAATTTGTAAATATTCCAGACAAATATGTATTGTCCAATACCATAATTTTTCTTCAATGAAATATGTTTGCAAAAATACATGTTTATAAGAATATTTGAGGAGCTCATAAAGGTCACACAAAGATAGAAGTAGTCAAAAGCTTTCATAAATGTTTCATGAAGACTAACACAACCTTTAGTTACCAAGAGAAGGCTGACAATTTTGTCATTGCCTTTGAAAATGGCCCAAAAAATTAATGGATTTGTTCTTACCTGCAGTCACCTCTCAGTTCTGCTTGGTCCCTCCAGCAGATTTTTGGAGTATGTTGGATTGGGGCCACCAGCCAGCCTTGAAAATCTCTCTCATTCACTTGCATTTGTTTTGAGGCCAATAAGCTATGATTAGCTTTTCATCATCATAATTAATGTAGTACGGATTAATTAGTTGATTTAGGCACCTGAGTGGCAATTTTTCATTTGACTGTGGCAGGATATGCACAGCATATCTCACCTCCAGAGACTTTTTGTACTTAATACTCGTCTTGGTTTCTGTAAATTTTTTTGACATCCCTTCCAAGCAAACAAATCTTACAGGAAAAAGTCATTTCAGTAGACAGAAGCACGAGAGAAGAAAGAGCATAAGCCTCCTTCAGTGCAAAAGCAACCTGAAAAGAAATGTGCAGAAAAAGAGGGCAAAGCTGTGCATTCTGCACCGTTTTCCACTAAGATTTTGCAACAAGACACCCCAAAGCATAGCTTGGTATGAGGGTGGAAACTGAAACCTCTCTTGCCAATCCATTCCAGCATTCAATTCCCCTCACAATAAAAGAATTGTTTTCTCAGGTTCACAAAGAATTTATGTGTTTCAGTTTGTGCCCATTGCCTCTTGTCCTGACAGTGGGCACCTCTGAGATGAACCTGAGCCCTTCTCCCTTAGAGCCCCCACAAAATAGAAATCAACATTGGTAAGATCTGCACTGAGACTTCTCCAGGCCAAAGAATTCCAGGTCTCAGGCCCATTCTGAGATGCTCTACGACCAAAACTATTTACAATTAATAGAACTGAAAAAAATTATCAGCTCAATATCGAGCCTATGTTTAAATACTCATGAAATCAGGCACAAGGACTCCCTAAATCCAAACTGCTTTCAGAGAGTAGGATGTTCCCAAAGAGGAAGCAAACAATTCTTTACCCCACAAAATGCCATTATCCCAAAGAAAATATAAATCACAATGATAAATATCCAACTCTATTTCAAAGAAATTCTGCTTCTAAGATTACTTTGTGATTGTTTCCTTCAGATTTAAAAGAAATATGTTTTACTTTGAAATGCCCTCCAGAAAGGAATGAGATTTTAGGAAGCACCAGAATACAGTCTCACTCCAAGTCTCACATCAAGAGGGCAGGCCAGGAGGTTCCACAGCAGCAGCACTAAGTTAATGCAGATGCAGCCAGTGTTTATGCGGTTTTTTTCTAACATACAAAGTGACTCTGTGTGGTACAGACCTCCTTCCCCTTTGCTTGCTGTATTATCCTTGTTCAAAAGGAGAAATATCAAAGCAAAAGAGCCTCGATGTATCCTTTGTGTGTTTCCAGAATTAGGTGTAAATAGGGGTTTCTGTAGCACTGAAAAAGAGCTTTTATAAATAAAAAACATCATAGCTTACTTAAATAATTTATCACCCATAACCAAATACAGATGTTTCCACTTGCCATGATTTTTTTTTTCAGAAATAATACAAAAGTAATGCCATTTTGAAAATACAATTGCATCTTGACAGAAATTTGTATAGTACTTTATTCAATCTCCGACATACGTTACCTAGTAATTCCTTTGTAAATTTATGGCAATTATACCTTAGAAACTTCTTTAACATTTAGAGTTTTTCCTTGACACGTGCAAAATAAATGCCATGTACTTTCTACAAAGCATAAACAGCCATGGAATTACTTTGCAAAAAGACTGCAATTATCATTTAATCATGCTTAATTATATGGGTAATGTACCTCAAGCAAGTGTTAGAGAAACTGAGAAACAGATACTTCTTTACAGTTACAAAAATGGTATTTAATCTAACAGAACATTGTCTGTCACGTAGCATTGCATTATTGCCATACCCAGAGGCATCTCACTGATTTTACTATTCAGAAAGCAACTTAAGCTTTTTGGCCTTTACCTCCTGACACTCCTAGCTGGGACAAGGCCTGTGGTTTACAAATCTGCAAGACAATGAAAATATGGGAGCTGCATCATAAAAATGCAATTTGAAGTACTGTATCTTCAGTTTCAGTGTTGCTTATCTACATTTAGGCTTTCTTTTTTAGGTTTTTTTTTTTCAATTATGTACTAAATTAATAAAAATCCTCATAAAAACATGCCCATGGCTCACTGAGGACCTAATACCACCTTTTTTATAATGTCACCAGCACCAAGTATGCTGTATAACTCATAGAGACGTTGATGACAGAAGACCTGTTCTCTCCTCCAAGGGTTTTACAAACCAGATCTGCGCTGCTTTTTTGGACTATCTTCTCCACAGCACTCAGTTTTGTTCCCCTAAGGGAAGGGATCTGGCAATCTGAGAATCAAGACTTGCATTTCACAGCAGTCGGGGTATGAGCAGAATTGATTTATGTCAGGCCAGTGCTCTGGGCAGGCCTGGCTATGTTAAACAGGAGAGCAGATTCATTTTCAGAAGCTTGCAGAAAACACAGTCTGCAGTGATTTATAGGGGTCTCACCAATCACTAAATCACTTATTCGACTTTGTAGAATAAACATTAGTACATTTTTCCTTTTATTTGCTTTTTTTTCTTCTCATTTATAACATGCTAGCTAAGCCCTAGAGCTAAAACACTATCAATATTTGTAAAACACTTGCTATATAAAAAGCAATTCCTGCAGTTGTTACCCAAGAAATCATCTGAAGGTTTTGATAATATAAATGAGGAGCATCCAGTAGGTAATATATGGTTGACAGTGTTTTAATGTGGGCAAACAATGACTTATGTAAAGATCTTTGGCCTACTTAATACTGCCCATTTCAGATGTAAGCTGGAGAGCAAATGTGAAAAAATTACTCTAGATACTTCTATTTTTGAAAAATCACCATCTATTACTGAAAAGATCAAAAGCTGTTAAGCTGTTGTTTTTCCAGCCGTACACTAATTTGAGCTACTTTAATTTTGCTCCTTATGAAGCCTGAGGAAAGATGACCAATGGCCAAGATTTCCTCTAACTTTTTTTTCCACAGTCCTCTGGACTAGATTTTATCTGTCCATTAAAAGGCAACTCTGCCTACAAAAGGGGTCAAGGATTCCCCCAGCAGGGCATTAGGCACAGCTCCAGTCCCTGTGTTTGCCAGCTACGACATTAAGTGAGAGAGAAAGTGAGATAAAACAGCAGGTGTCAAGTAAAAATTGCTTTCCAGGTCTAAGAATAGACAAGTTGATGGTTCCACTGAAGTAAATCAAAGTTTTTTCACTAACCTCAGCACAAGTTCTGTTATTTAAATTTTGTTCAGCCCAGGACACCAGCCCCTTTGGCCTCAATATCACCAAAATAAATGGCAGGGTAATGCAAAACTAATCATATGAGAAGATCAAACACACATTTTTAATTAAATGCTTTTTAGTGTCCTATGGTTCAAGAAATAGGTTTTTCTTCTAATGATTTATTTAAATTCTGTTTGATACTGTGCTTCATCTGCTTTTGTTTGCTTTTTTTGATCTTAGGCTATTATTTACCTTACAAACATTTCATGCCTGCCTAGCATTCTCCAGAGCTGTGAATCACATTGCTTTATCTTCCTCAGAGGCATTCATTCCTTCTTTTTTATTGATGTTCTACCTCCTCAGGGTACCCGATCTTTGTCCCTTTATTGATGCCTCATTGCATGCCTTTTTCTCCATAGTCAAACAGGTTTCTTGAAGATGGTGCAACACAAAGTCAAAGCAAAACATCCAAGGAGCACTGCGAAAAACACAGGGCAAAGCATTGGAGTGCAGCTAAAAGGATGTTGGCCCTGCTGAGACAGAGAGGCCTGGCAGCCTGATTAGTGTGTCAGGGGGAAACAATGAAAAGCAGAGAAGAATCATGTGTTAAGATTGAGTAAAAGTGTATAGGAAGAGGAAAGAAAAGGTTTTAGGTTTTAACTTTTATATTTTTCAAATCCTGCATTCCCAGTGTATAACTCTGCAGTGTCCTGTAGCCTGTGAGCTGCTGCTCTCTCATGCTGAGACAGACAGAACAAAGCCTCTCCAGGCTGCTCTCCAAGGACACCCAGCCCGGCCTAGGCCCAAAATGTGTAAACCAGCATCCTGAGAAGGGGGGCAAGCTGAGGGGAAATTACATAGTTAGCTAAAGTTTAATTGGTGAAATTGGGTTGATATTTAAATGGAGCAAACCTATGAAAGTGTGAAGAACTCGTGACTCGGGGTCCATCTTGGGTGTAGCCTTTGGCCTGCCCAGGGTGTGCCTCTGAAGGTCTTTCAAATAAATATCCACCTTTATTCCCCTACTCCTGTCCAGTCTTTGTTTCTAGGTTGGCCTCTTTAGGCATCAAAAACCCCTGGCAAAGTGAAAGCTGAAGCAGAACCAAACATACAACACTAATTGAAGGAGATATTACTAAATGCTTAGTACTCACTACGCCAAAAAATATTGTTTAACACTGCAAATGGACGAAATTCTGTTCAGCTGGGGCTACTGAGTTATTTAATTTATAGCAACACCTTAAAATCCATCTACTTGAGTGAAGAGACACCAGTCCTCTGGCAGGAGAAGACCTTTTCACTGATAGCAGATATTGTTCCACACATTGGGGCATCACCATGCCCCAGCCTGCTGCCACTTCTCTCCTGTATGACCCCCTGACTTGTTCAGGGCTGAGCTTTCATTGCTGGGTAGACTCTTGTGGAAGTGTGACAACCAGGCAAAGGTGAGGGCCTGGGCACAAATCAACCTCTCAGATCCCTTGTCAGTGCAAAGCCTTAGGAAGCTGTGAAGGATAAGGCTCTTCTCTGGATTAAGAGGGTAAATTTAAATATCGTTTTGAAACTGTCAGTTGGATAGTTAAGTCCCCACAGTCAGATATTAAGACATTTGTCAGCAGGGGTGTATGGACATGATTCAAACTTAGTGAGTCAGGGATTTTTCCATTCACTTCAGAGGGTTTGGAGCTCTCCCCAAAGGATCTGCTAGGGAGATCTGCCAGGATCTGCATTAACAGCCAGAGGCATTGAATTCCTTCTCTTGCAGGGTGTAAGACTTCCTGCAGAGGAGCACATCACCAAACAGGGCTGAGTGACACTGGAGAGATGACAGCAGCAGCCAGCAGGAGGAGAGGGGTCCTTTAGAGCACAGGGAGGTGGCAGCAGCTGGTCAGGGGCCCATGGATGGGGTGGGACACGGAGAGTGGGAGCTGGGGAGAGCCACAGCACAACCCCAGAGCCAGACTGCACTGCAAGCCTCGAGAAAGGGAAATCAGCAGCCTGTGCATGTCCCTCGCCTGGAGGAACCTCTGTGAGATGACCTCTGAGGGAGGCAGCCCCATGGCTGAACTTCCCATTTCCACTGCAGGGCTGGAACGCTGGCTTTTGTACTCTGTCTCTTTTCTGTGAGAAATAATTACTGAGCCAGAGTCAGACCAAATTTCTTATTGTAGACAAATTATATTCATAATAAACTGTTTACTCTGTAATTTTGTTGTTGTTGTTGTTTTTGTGGGGTTTTTTGGTTTGTTTTTTTTTGGGGGGGGAACGGTGTTTGGTTTTGTGTTTGGTTTTCTTGGGCCTCTTTTTGTTGTTTTTTTCTACCATGAAATATCCAGATTTTATGGACACTGGGAGAAATATTTCATAAATATTATCTGCTGTCTGCTTGTCCCATGCAAATAGCTATCACCACAGAAATAATAACTGTAAACATATTTTGACATTTATTTTTTAAAAAAGAGCATGAGAAGGTTTGCCTGGATTCTCAGTTTAGCTAATGTTGATAATTTCCCTAGGAAATATCAATTTGGTATTATGTTAGGTTGTCTATGTAGTATGAATCATACGAAATGCCAATTATTTTTTCACTTATATGGTTAAATAAATAGCATGGAGCAAATACAAATGTGTTTTCAGGACTGTGTAACACTATGAACTCAAAAACTGAACATGTTCTTTTCACAAACTTAGGAATATAAAGGACCTTGAGATGGCAGGTTATCTTGCAGATCTCATTAGCAGCTCTGAATTTTAACTTCTGTTTTATAACAGCTGCTGTACATTGTGGCTGATAGTTCTTTCACAAAAATAACCTTCATGGTGTCATTTTTACTTAATCTAGTATAATTAGGGATCAAAATCAGACCTATCACAGTTCCCTGGGATGATAACTGGTGGATTAACTCAGCATTAATTAGTTCAGTGTAATTTTATGTTACCCATTGTAAGGTATACACAGAGACTTGAACTAGAAGATTGCTGAAACCAGACCTTTTTTTCCTGAATCAATTTTTACTTACAAATGTGAAAATAAACGTTATATGTACACAGTCTTGGAAAAAAAATTCCTATGACTGGAAAAATAGGGATGCTTGAAAAAAGCCGTGGGGTATCATATTTCTCACACAGGAGATTAGAAATAGATTAAGGATTACATTATTACTGCTTTACTGATACTGGGAAACAAGATGACATAATTCATCATGTTTGAATATTGAATATTGACCAACTGTTTTTATTTTTCCACAACTGACTGAAAATTTGTCCAAAAAAGGCCCCAAACGATTAAAAAAAGTCTAGATAATGCATGAATACATCTGACTGTCTTCATCTGGAATGACATTTAATGAAAGCAAGACAACAGAAGTTGCGTTACTGACATGCACACCTTGAGCTCCAGGTATCCAGCCCAATGCTGGCCACATCAGGTGTCCCCTGCATCTCCCCTCTGAAACCTGTGGGCAGGTTGGAGACTGGGCTGAGATCTCAGCATGTGAGAAGAGCAGCTGTGAGATGAGCAGGCAGCACTCCACCAGCTCCAGAGGCATGTAAAGAAGTTAAAAATTTTCAGCTTAGCTTCATTCTGAAATGCTTTCTGTTACACAGAGCATGAATCCAGTGTTACATCTCCTTTCCAGCCTCTCCACCTGACCCCCCTCCATGCGGGATGCATCTTGGTTTCTGCCCACTTGAGTTCTGGAAAATGTTCCTGAAAGTACAGAATTTCTGAAAGGACACAGTGATTTTGTTGGAATAAATGATCTTAGGGTAGTGAGAAGGCCTTAAGGCAAAGAATGAGATTCATCTGACCCCATGACAGCACTAGAAGCTGTGTTTTCTGGCTCCCTGTCAGACCAGATTTGGTTTTGGTTGGATTTGAAAATGTACAAGCTTTGGCAGCAACTGCTGAATCAAGAGCCCCAGAATATGGAGTTGATCACATCAAGTTTCTGTATGGATCTAAGAAATCCCAAACCAAAACTCCCAGAAGTTTCCAGATCTTCAGCAGAATCTAAACCATTGTGATCCCTGAATTATAGTCAGGTTGTTAGAGTTTTCAGGGTAAAGTGCTGTAAAGCCAGGATTTGTTAGAGAGCCCTCCCGTCTTTGGTTGTGAGACATTGTGCCCACCAGGACTGAGTAAATCCATCCAGAAGTCAAGATTCTCACCTGTGAGACAGAAAACACCTGGCAACCTTTTTAATCTTCATTTAACTTTGGTTTTGGAAGTTTACCGAAATAAAAACACTTACAGGAGGAAAAAAATCAGTTTAAGAGTTTTCCAGAGGAAATTACACTGACCTTTAACACCAACAGAGTCTGCTTCATACCCACAGAAACAGAGTAATAACCAGGTACGGTTCTGCACTTCTCTGCAACAATTTACACAGGTGACACCTCCAGATCAACTCTATTTCCGCATGCAAGGTCACGGCACTCGGACATAAGGCAGAAAAGAAACATGGACCCCAGCCTGCAAGTCAGAACTCTTAAATCATGTCACTTTTGTCTCATTAAGTCTTTTCACTTTCTTTTCCCACCCTTTCTCTGCCATGGTTTTGAAAGACACTTCTTCAGGGACCACATCAACATGATGAAATCTCTCATTCAAATGGACATTGCAGGTTTTCAAAGAGATATTCAACACTCTCATAATGCTAATAATAACAAATCAGCCAACAATGATGGTTTTTTGACCCTTGATGGAATAGAAGTCAAAACAAGTTATGGCACAATATATATTTATTAGTCAATGAAACTGAATGGCTTTAAAAAGGGAAGCATCAATAAAACTGGGGGAAAAATGTCACAGGATAAGCCTCATGACAGTACCATGGTAACACTTCTTGCTGTACTGCAGCTGAGTGCTAGGATTAACTTGCAAGGGAAATAGCTTTCCTCTCCAGACCATTCAATCAAATATTAAGTTCTATGGTCATTATAGGCAACTGGGGAATATAAATAATAGGAAATGCTCATTGTGCCTCTTCTGGTATCCTTAGTTATTAAGCTACTGCTTTGGCAGCAACAATAAGCAATATGTATATTTTGATTCCTGGGTAACTTGTTGGAAATTAGGTTTCACAGTAGTGTTTATGTATTAGTCTGATCAAATGCTGCATTATCTTCTACGCTTCTTGGTGGTATTTATGTATTAAGCTTCCTTTTATTAAGTTTCTTGCTGAAATATGATGTATTAAGTAAAGGCTCCCCATAGTAAATTATGTTGGTTTCTTCGTATTATCACTGCATTACCCTGCTCTGAATGATCTTATGTGCCTCATTAGCATAACATGAATTACAATGGGGAGTTTAATCTCCAGCCCTACACTTCTTTATGCACATCTTTTTCTCCCCCTAACGTTTCATTACCGCAGGCTGGGAGTTTAGGCTGAGAACCAAACAGGAACGGGAGAAAAATCGTGTTCCAGGATGAATGAATAGAGCAGCCTACAGGAACAGGGAATAGCATCTGAGTGTTCTCTCAATGATGGCAGCAAATCGGGGAACGGAATGAAATTTCAAGGCATACATGTATCATTTTTACTGACCCTGCACACCTAATGACAGGAGAAATGAGCCAACATTTCACCACAGAGCCCTAAAAGAAAGGAGTGCAAAGACCCAGATTCTTCCTGTGGGTTCTGTGCACCTCAGTAAGGCCCTGGAGTCAGGAACACAGATCTTCTGTGCCTCATGTGAGGGAAACAGGCATTTAGAGGACACTATCTAGATCCCATGAAAAAACCGTTAGAATAGAGCCTTTTCTTACTCTGTTGCCTTCTACAGCCACTATCTAAGGATATTTTTTCCTATCCATTTTTTTTATATAGTTATATGGTCACATTAATTGAGACACTTGGCACCTATGCACAAACCTTTTCAAAATACCAAAATTCTTATGGTTTTTTTCCTAGGGGCAGGGAAAAGTACATTGAAAAAGATTTTTTATAAAAATATTGGGTTATATATTTCTCTGCTTCAAGGGAAGCCTTTACTTGCATGTTTTAAAATAAGTTTCAAATGAATTAGCTCAGCCCAAGTTTGGAGGACTGAGCAGATAGGTTAAGCCCAAGTTTGGAGGACTGAGCAGATAGGTTAAATAAATAATGACTTCATTATGGACAGCTTTCATCTCTGACCTTAAGACTTAAGATCTGAGAGGCTTTTACACCCACACTTCACAAAAAGCAGGTCCAGAAACTACTTTGATAGGTCACATATCCACCTGAACAAGAGACAGGCTCCCATGTGTAACAAAAAAAAAAAAAAGGCAAAAGCAAAAAAACTAGGCTGTTATTTATTCTAAACACTGAAATATGTGTTTAATATTCGTTACTTCATATAGACGTATTTTGAAAATAAATTATACTGAATTTACGCTATTTTATTAGTGACTTGACTGATTAGAACTGAAGATTTCTCCATGGCTGAGCTTAAAGCACAAAACACAGGAGAACAGAGTTAACCTGCCAGCTGTGTGACAGCATCATGTTTCTGAAATGCACCCTATTTCAGAAATGTTTGGTATTTCCACACTGAATATTAAATACAAAGATATTCATATTTTGTTTCTGATCTTGTGAAGGGTTAGTCTAAATAAATGAAAAAATTCGGAGTGTTTGATTTAAGGTATGATTTCCTAGAAATTCATATCCCAATCTTTAAAGCAGAATCTTCTGCATAAAGTGACTGCAGAAGGTATTTTACCAGAAAAGTGCAACTTCTGGTACTTTTTTATCATGTCATTGTGATTGCTGTAGTCACAGCATTTGACTGTGGGTCTCTTTAGGGTGATAATGTTTCTGGCTATGAATGTTTTTATTTATCTAAACACTAGCACTGGAAAGGGAGCTGAGCCAGCACAGAAGATTCTCTTATAGCCCCTGTGGGCACCAGCCTCTGCCTTCTGGTTGTCAGGCAACCTCTCTGAAAGAACTCCATGGATTTATGCATTTAAATGCTAGACTTTCTGGAGCAACGTATTCCAGAGGGTTTCAGATTCAACAGAATAAAATTTAAACGGGGACCTGCCCTCTCTTACCCTTTCTAACAAAAACAGGTTGTTATTTGAGTTCTGCCACGAACCTGAAATGTGTAACCTGCTTCTACTGCAGAGTTATTCATGTTTACCTATTGGTGTTTGCAGTTATCTGTGATTACATTTCAGCAAGACCTCATGTTCCACTTTCAAATTTACAGGGTTTTTTTCCTTTTAAAAACAATTTCAACCATTGCTTTTGAAATACCCTTATGTGCAAGACAAATTGAAGTTTGCAATTCTTTGCAGTCTACAGAGGTTCTGTTATTGTTTTATTAACACTTAGTGTCTCATCCATCTTCCAATCACATGACAAAAAGCAGCATTGTGGATGGAGCCGTCACAGCCAGAGGGATCTGTTCCAGACCTGCTTCTGTCTTGTATTTGCACCATCAGTGCCAGTCATTCATGTTTGTATTGGGTATCATATCAAATTCAGGCTTTTGCCAGGAACACATGAAATACAACCACAATTTACATTTACTTCGTTAGAGTAACAACCATTTTCAACCGAGCTGAGTTTAAATCAACACCTCGAAATCCATAGGTTAATTCTAATTTAAATACATGTAAACAAAAGCTGCTATTATAACATTTGCTTATCATCTGTACATTACAGGAAGGCAGAAGGGAGAAAAATCACTGCAAAGAAGAAAAAGAAGAAAGTTTTCAGGGATGTGGCAGAAACATTTTTCAAGCCAGTGACACACAAGCCCTTGTTGGATGACTTTGCAGCAGCAGTTGGACACTGTGCTGAGCAGACATTGCCTAGTATTCATCCACTGTGGGGACTTGCAAAGCATGACTGAAAAAGATCACTTGACATGTCTGAATGCATTTGGAAAAACCCGAGCAGTATATCAGTTCAGTCCAAAGCAGAAATGCAGAAGCATAAACCCATGAAAATATCGTATGAGAAGGAAAGGAAGAGAAGCAGAAATATGTGTGCAATTTCACTGATTGCTTCCTCTGGGAATAAAGAAGTTCAGGTAAGAGTGTCTGTGAGCAAAGTCAGATAAGCTCTTTGTCAGGACAGTGGGAGGCAGATACTGATGCAAGAAAGAGACAGCAAAATCATCATTCAGGAGCACTCAGCACCTCTCCATTTCTATGTGTTAATACTTCTGCCATTGGCTTTGCTTCCTCAGAATTATTATTATTTATTACCCAAAACATCTCTCATATTTCATTTCAAACAAAAAAGATGGCATCTTCATATATAGAAGTATTTTTCTGCAGGACTTGTCTTAGCTCTGGATAAAGTCTTTGATGCATCTGTTGGCTTTCTTTCAATAATATTAGCAATTAAAGTCAAGAAAAATACATCTCTTCACCACTTGTACTTAGCATTACACTGTACATCTTGAAATATTAAAAGCATGCTCTTCTCTGAGGAATTAATTCAAAATTATATTATTAAGCTGCCTTATTCCCAACCAACTTTCCATTCTGCTTTTTTTTAACTGGAGTAGCAGTGCTATTAAGATGTCTAGAGCCAGAAAAAAGTCGTAAAGAAAAACATTTATGCTACAAACAACTCATGACAAACACTAATGCACTGATACAAGAAAATATACGGCAGTGTCACTCTGGGGAGCAGTAGATCTTCAGTGGAACCACGGAGGTAGAGGGGCTACAAACAAGCCACAGGAAAGAAACTGGAACACCTGGAACTTGGTGTCAGTGAGCCATAACTTAAGCCAGGCTTAAATAAACAGCCGCAGTTAAGGCTTGACAGCTCTTGTGCAGCATCCAGGAGAGAGATGTGTTTG
The DNA here is from genome assembly GCA_013397055.1 of Pachycephala philippinensis. NCBI lineage: Eukaryota > Metazoa > Chordata > Aves > Passeriformes > Pachycephala > Pachycephala philippinensis. The sequence continues at coordinate 173,686 of VWZT01002092.1, forward strand.
TCTTCCCTTTACTCCTCAACTCAGACCTGCAGTTAGGTCCATTCCCACTTGGATCAGCCACAGCTGGGTTTTGCCATGTGTCTGAAACAAGACTAATTCCTGCTGTGGTATCACCAATGTCCTACTCTTGCTCTGATAAGCCATAACCAAAAAAAATCAGCCCAATCTACAGGTTTTGTTGACATCAGGTTAAAAGCAAATGCAAATGTTTCACTCTTCTGGTCTTAAAAAGTTCCTTCACTGTCTGAGCAAATGCTAAATAGAATGATAAACCTGTCATTAAAGGAAAGAGAAAGTTATAGGCTAATAAATTTAATTCTTTTTCATTTAAATGGAAAAATTGGCAGATTGAAAAATGCTTCTGTCAATTCAGATCAACAGAACATTTGCTTTACAAATTATCCTTTTGATAGCAAACATAAACGAGATGTGGGACTATACATTGAAAAGATCAAATGTCATTAAGTCATGTACTCAATGCAACAGCATCAGGAAAAGCAGCATGTATAGGTGCCATCATTCCAACACATAAATCACTCAAATTATACAATGATGTGGTAACAGCTTCCCCCTTTTGGCACCTGCTCATTGTGCACAGGTTTATCTCCACGCATGAACTGATCTGCACAATTAGATACCTCATATATGCATCAAAATTCCCCACGTTTAGTAAAATCAAAACCATTATGTTAAAGAAAAAGAATCTTAAAGATCAAAACAGTATGTGGGGCAGGGATGTGGAGGACATTTGGATCCACAACAAGGGTGATTATCTTCAGCCTTCATTAAATGTGCTGAATAGCCTCCAAATATTAATTGGCATATTGTGATAAATGCTTCCATTGTTTGTTATTGCAGCAATTATTTGAAATGTCAGCTCCTCCTATGCTACTGCAAACAGTCCTAAACAATAAAGGAACCAGTCATAAAAATGTAAATTTTCCTGAAAATTGTTATAGGCAGGAGCATTCATTCATTGCCAGAGTGCTTTGACTGCATTTTATTATTATTATCACATTTTGCTGCTATTATACCTGAAACTCCATGTGCTACTGATGACAGTGTCTGACAGGTTTATTGCTTATTTTAATCTTAATAAGACAGATATCAATTTTATGTATATCTAAAAATTGTTCTGTGGTTATTAACTTCTCCATTTGGTCAAGCTCAGTCAGTAACTCATGTTTTATCTAAAAATAAAATAACTAGAATACATAAAATAATGTATTTTTATCAAAGCTACATCAGACAGTAAAGTCTACTGGTAAGACTGCAGGTCAAAAATCAGTGCATTAGGCTTTCTTAGGACTTTTTCCTTCACTATACAGCCCTGAGCAAGTTGCTTAATGTCTCTGTCCATCTCTGCACTCATCTTGTACACGAGGCATGATAATAACTTTACAGTGAGTAATTTTCAGTACTCTTGGAGGGCACAGATGGAAGTCATTATTCAATGCAAATCCTTGTTGTTGTTGTTTTGTCATAACATCTACAAAACAAAGTGTGTTATGATATTAGGAATGTTCTAGAGAGCTGAAATTGCCAGTCAAACCACCTCTGGCAGCTGAGTTGCTTCACCTAGTTCACAGTCCCACCCCAATCCTATTTCTTGGGAAGTGCCCTGCTCATTTCAACCCAGCGTGCAAAGCAGTTAATTCCAACACAATGGCCAGAGGGTATTTTTTAATAAAAGGCAGGACACCTGTAGATTGTCAGAATGCAAATCAGCCACTTTTGATCTGAGCCATTCCTTCAGGAGTTGATGGATTTGGATGGACCGTGCAACATAAATAATGAATACGTGATAATTATAGTGCACAAACTGCACGGGCACCACAGCTCTCCAACTCCTGTCCTAATTCTGTTCCAACACAAATATTCATCAAGGCATCTCAAGTGGAACTTGATGTAAAAAATGAAATAGTATCATTGTCTTATCAACTATGAAGTCAGTATTAACAACCACTTCTGTGATTTTATCATTGATTTAAGCTTAAAGCCTTTTATTTACAGTCTTGTCTCACATGTGAAGCCTTTATAAACACAATGACCAAAACAACCAAAACTGGAATCTGAGTATTGTTATCCTAAATGTCCCTGGTGGTTAGGTATAGTCCACAATAAAAACAAAAGAAACCAGCTATGAAACTGCCTCTGGATCAGTGATTCAGATCAGGCTCATCTCTAGCAACTGCAGAGCCAAAAAAGGGACTTAATTTGAAATACAATGGGCCCAATTTAACAATTCATTATTTTTTTCTTAAATCAGTGGAACTCACTGTAGTAGCACAAATTCAAGATGTTTACCTTTCTCTTTTTACATAAAAAGCACGGAATAATCCCAAAGCACACACCTGGGCAACATGTAAAATTAAGGCAACCTGTAAAAATGCACACAACCTGTCTTATGATGCCTGACCAATGAGAAATGGGACAGGAGGCACACACCTCTCAAACTGACATGAAACTTGCACTAACTCTAAAGAGCAGGGCCAACTTAAATCAAAGAATTCTAAAAAACTGGAGTAAAATCCTTCCTGCTGCAAGACCTCTTTGATTTGTACCACAGATTAGCATGTTCAGAGACACGGCAGCATAGTAAAGGAAAACTACAAATTCTTAATACTCCATTGCATTAAGAATTCCCACTAGAAATATTGTATGGGATCCAATTCTGAATTAACATCAATAATTCAGTGAAACAGATGTGCCATTCTCCAGAGGCCACTGCACAAATCTCATCTTGCAGTGATATTTACAGACACCAGCTCACTTCAGACAGTGCAATCTCCTCTCTGACAGCTGTGACAGCAGCAAGGCCTGGACTTTATGGTTCCATGAGATGCAAGAAGGAATTTGAGAGTCATGCAGTTTGAATCTGAATGAAAAGTGTGGGTTAAGTCAATCCGATAAAATGAGAATCATCCTTTCTGAGCATAAAAAATTCAGAAACACTGCCTTTTATACCTCCATTTTATTAACCTTTATCAGCTGCTGTGAAACCAGCACACAATGAGATTTTTGAACTTTGCTGTCAGTAGCTAGAGGGTAATGCTTGTAGTGATTGCTGTTTTGCAAAATTATAATTCTTATATCCGAAAGATCTCCTAATGGATTTATTCTCCAGCGATTACCAAGTGGCACTGGGAGACAATGGGCAGGGTTTGGTGGCTGCATCACGGGGCAGCACGGAGAGACTGGCCACAATCACTGACTGCCAGCCCTGCCCCCAGAACCCAACTCAGGTCAGCACACTGCTGCAGGTGAGAGGGCTGTTTCCATTCCCAGTTATGGCCAGAGCCCAGCCTGCAGGAGTGGGACTGGCTGCTCCCAGCAGCCACAGCCGAGCCCTGCCGACATCAACGGGACAGCAAAGAGCTGAGTCAAAACAGAGCCTTTGTGAAGTAATTAAATTTGCAGCTACACAGAGAGAGCTGATCAGCGCTGGGCTGAGCAAGACAAGGACAGACCTGCAGCTTAACCCTTCCACGTTCTTGCAAAGCTTTATAAAATCTGTCCTTTGGAGTGTGATGTACCCCAGTGGTCCCAGAGGAACAATATTTCATTGCAGTGTCATTTCAGAGGGATGAGTTAAGAAACCTCCAACACTTCTGCAGGTGCAGACTGCAGGATGCCAATGGGGACAGACAAAATCCCTGCCCCATGGACAGAATTATTAAGGCAAAATGCACTAACCATAAACTGTAACTTCAAGGGGTTTGTCTATATTGATGTATTCCTCTGAAGGCTTGAGATAAGAGAAGCTCCAAGGAAGGCATCCAAAGGAGAAAGTTATCCCAACTAGCTCCTCCCAGGATTCCTCAAAACAGATCCAAGACTCACTGAGGGAGTTGGGCTGATGTTTGGCAGATAAATAAAGGCAAGAAGCAGAAAGGTCAGACGAAGTCAGGCTCACTGGTTGTTAATAAAAGATTAAAAAGGGAAAAACTGCCTTGAACAGCTTCTTAAAACTGAGATTGGGCAACTAAAAGCTATCACAGAGCCAAGAGGCCCCAGATGCAGGGTCAGAGATCCTTAAATAAACCTTGAACTTCAGCAAGAAAGAAGACCTGAGAGACAGCAGCTGAAAGAAAATTTTCAGTGGCAGGTTGACCAGTGAGAGTTCCCCCCTGCTGCACTGAGCTGTTTGAGAGAGACAAAACTCATTTCACAGAGCAGACTGTAAGTTTTCTAGCAGGTAAAAAGCCCAGGACATTCTTTTTTTTTTTTCCCCTAGCTAAAGTTTTCAATATATTCTTCCTCAGAGAAATTCTCTCTGTGGTTCTCTGATGGGAGCAGCCCAGGAAAGGTGGGCTGCATCATGTCTACTGGGACCTGAAAGAACTTAAAACCAATTACCATCCACAAAGCAACAACTGTTAAGAAAATACTCCAAAGTAGAAGGTAAGCAACAGACTGGGTAAAAAGTGTGAAACCAGGAAGCAGACTGTGGCAGAGCAAAGACTCTTGACAAAAGGATTAGAACAGCCACAATATAGCCCTGAATCTTCTCAGTCTCCCCTCTAGTGAGCCTCAGCTCTACAAAGCAGAGAGAAATGGTGCCACATCCCAGGCAAAGTGTGGCACTAAGAAGCAATAACAACAATAGAACAGTACCAGCCAGGCAGGGAAAGTGACAGCCTTTCCCATATTCCAGCACAGTGATCCACGGAGAGAAGTCATTCATTAATATGGATTCTAGAAAGGATTTAATCAATCTCACAGCCACAGCATTAAAGGATGCTTTTTCCTAGGTGTTTTGCAAAGTGGAGCCTGTTTCCTTGCACTGCATATGTCAAATGTGTAAAACAAGCATTGTCTCTAAGAGGTGCTGAGAGTGGATGAGCTGCAACTGAGCCCATTATCCCTATTTATAAATTCCAAATGTGCAGAGCCTCTCCTTCTTCCCCCACAAAGCAGCTTTCATAGTCACACCTACATGTAGACACTTACATTGCCTATAGTGTACTTGATAGGGGAATGCTGGAATGAAATTATGACTATATAATGGCATCTACTGCAAAACAAAACCAAATACAGGTCCAACATAGGCACTCCACATTGGAGCACATCAGGAGTGGAAAATGGGCTCTAAGAAACCGTGCACTTTGTTCCTTGGTTGATCATTTAAACAAAAGTTTCCTGATCACTTTTTTGGTTTTTTGTTACTGTAACTTAGCTTCCCACCAAAGGACTACATCAAATACCAGAAGTCCTTACTTGTGTTAAAATTTAAAAAAAGAACTCAGGAAAAGACTTTGAGAGCAGTTTTAAAGCTAGCTATTTTACAGAGAGAGAGTGAGAGGGCTGTGTTATAGTTAATATTGTAGTTAATATTAGACTGAACTGCAGCTTGCATCAATACTCTGGAGCTCAATATTATCTTTCCAGTCAGTAGACATGGACACAGATGACTTCATCAGAGTTATAAAACTTTATATCATCCAGTCTCTTGAATGTTAACTCTTTTGATTCTTTGGAACAGCAGATTCCTGTGGCTCTTAGGCCATTCCTACAGTCTCTCCAATGCCTTATTTTCCTTATTGACAAAAGACAAGTGATCATTCTAAAACACCCCTAGGAAATGTTTTCAAATCTATGCCAGTGCAAATTATCATTATTACAATTGTAATTCTTGTTCCCTTTAAAAAGTTAAATACCTGTGTAAAACTGCTCATGGCAGACTTTTCCACCACAGCACATAAAAGACAGAAATGTAATTCCTATAGAAGAAAAGTACCTGGATGACATTTTTGCACCTGCCTCAGAATTTTTCAGCACACAAACTGAATTTAAAAAGACACACTGCAGCAGCAAATCATCATTACAAGCAAATGAAGCAGCTTTATAGATCAGGAACAAAGATCTAAGCAGAAGTGGGAGAATGTTTGTCTACCTGCATGTGTGTAAGAGAAACACAGCAGTTCCCTGTGTGTTCTCATCTTACAGCGCAGTTTTAGGCAGGAGGGCAGCCCCAGCTGCTCCCCCATAACCACCAGCACAAGTAGGATTAGGGGGACAAGACACCTCTTTGGTAAATCTGAATAAATTTATCAACTGCCCTCTTTGATTTTCTATCATATGATTTTTAAGGATTTTCTTTCTACTTGAGGTTCTATGACCCTTTCACAGATCCACATGCAGGGAGCGAATGCAGCATTTCAATAAAAAGTTCAGATCTGCTGTGTGAAGAGGTGATGTCTCACCCTGCTACTCTCACTGCAGTTCACAATTACTGTATAAAATAGGGATCAACGTGACAGTGTCATTCACCTTCCTCTGACCTAAATCATCACTGACAGACACTTGAATCACTTGCCACCTCTAATTTCCTTTTCAGTAGCACCATATCTAAAAATTACACTTCTTGAAGGGTTTGAGGTCTATCGTGAATAGCTCCCACACCAAATCATTCATCTCTCGGTTCCAAAGGTGTGTTTCTGCATAAAAATCATTCACATCATTGATCTGCCTTTTGGAAGTTTACCACTTTGTTCTTTCCAAGCCTACAACAACCTCTTCTTCAGGAAGAGAGTCATAGGTCCACCTAAAGTAACTAGAAAGCTTAAAAAGAAATGAAAATATATATTTTTTAAATCTTTTACAATAGCAAGCGTTCTCAAGTTTTTTCTTCAGTAAGAGCTCCTGAGACTTAAGAGAAGTCAACAGAAAAAGGTGAATTCATTAAAATGGGCTTTGGATTTGACCCAGAGTGCCTTCCTTGTCATGCCACTTTATTACACATGACACAGCTGGTGGGGGCTTTGGTTTTGTTGTTGGGGCTTTCTCATATAATGAAATCTTATGGGAAGTCTTAAAAAAAAATCTTTAAATTATTTCTATCAAAGTCACCAGAAGTAAAATGTATGTTTGTGAAATAGCAGTTGATCTCTTCAGAGATGAAAAACATCCACTCTGTTCAATTAGCACCCACTTTGTAACCACTTTCATTCCTCTGACAAGATCTAAACAATATGAGGTTTACTATCCAGGTTTAGCTCTGAAAAGCCACATGTCATTCTCCTCTCTGTACAACACCACCCTGGGATTTAGCAGATCAGCAGCTTTCTATTCTGTCAGCCTGAATCTGCTCCAGCACCACTTTTGCCATAATGTGACTGAATTTGTTGCAGTGGAGGGACTTCTGCTTTAGACAAGTAAAGCAGAGAACAGAATCAGTTTCAGTGATGTTCTGTCAAACTTGCTTGCATCTGACTGCAAGAGCAAGTTACTGTGATGTAAAAAAAAAGACAAAGGAAACAACTACAGCACCATTTTTTACACAGGAGTTGAGAGAAAATTACTATCAATTGTAACTTGAACCTCTTTACGTGGTAGCAATGGCATAAAGAGTCATCTCTTAAAAGCAAATTTGTTATCATGTTCCCTTACTCTCAAAAAAAATAACAAATAGATTCAATTTCCCTCCATGAAAAGTCATCTGGGGACCTGAAACCAGCAGTGGAGCAGAGTGCAGTTCCACTGTTTACACACTCAATCAGGCTTCAGATTGAAAGGTGATCACTCATCTTCTCAAAACGCCTCTCCAGTCGATGCAACCGTTGCTGACCAAATGCTTTCTCATGGAAGGGGAGTATCATGGATAAAATTTAAAATTTACAGGGCTGATGTAGAATTGCTCTTTATAGCCATCCTGGCACTTCATTCTGGGGGGATAGTGGTTGGTTGGACCAGCTGAAGTTGTCTCAGATTACTTCCTTGCTGTATAGTCTTGGACCTCAGAATTTCAACTACTAAAGGTGAAAAGGTTCCCAAAAATACATGCCAAAAAAAACCAACTAAAGGAAAAGCAAGTCTCATGCTCTTAGTCCTCAAATCTCCTTAGCAGTAGAATCCAGTAATAAAAATACTGATTAACTGCAGTACCATTTTCTAACTTGGAAATATAATGCATTCTCCTTCAAAATGCGTCATGATAACTTGTTGATTTTTATGACAGCTTCAGTGGGAAAAGTCTACATGAAATCTTGGCTCTTGTTTCATTTTGGAAATGTCAAAATGCATTGTTTCAAAAAGGTTAAAGCAATTTTTCAGTTCAGTTTTTTCAGGGTGATTCATCTCATTTCGGCATTTGTACTATGTCCTAGTACACTAGAAATATTGCATGAACACTAGGATTGTACTTAGCTATAAATTATTTGGGTTTTCTAACTACATATTTTACTATACTTGGATATTTTGACACTGTATATAATTTTTGAACACAAAGAGCACTTGACACTTGAAAAGATTTAAATTCAGATGAATTTACTGAATGATTTCATTGAACATATTGAGAAGGAAATTTCTGAGACATTTCAGATTGAACTTTACACTTTCCACTTCAAAACAGTATTTTAATTGAATAACATTAGAAGACAGCAAAACAACACCGAGGTACACCCTCTGCATATAGAACAAGGAGCTTCAAAATGAACTTAAATGTATCATCTTCCTTATTTCAACAAAAGAACAAAAAGCAGAAATAGGAATAAAATATACTTGTGGAATTTCCCCCTGAATCTACTCTTTCATTTCATCTTCACTGCTTTCTTGCTCTATGTTTTTATCCCACATCTCTCATCAGAGTTAAGCAACCTCTGGCCAGATTTTTTAGCTGGACTGTTTTCATTCCTTGTGCAGAACACTGACTAACAACATGCATAGAGGATGCAGGCAGTGTCTGAAGAATAAAACACACAGTTCATGTTTCCTTACTTCTCCACACAATTTGCTCAGTTTTAGTCAGCTAATTACTTGAAGACAGGGCAGAAAAAGCCATTTCTGAAGGGTAAGTGGAAGCTGTGCTGAAGCCTGAGGGGTCATGCTTTAAGTACCAAAGAAAATGGGGAAATTGCTGAAAAAAATGAGAAATTAATAATTGTGTGTGCTATGAGGGAATAGAAGGTATCAGTCAAAGCAGAGGGAAAAGGCAGAAGAATCAATAGCTGCTTCTTAACAAATCAGTCCCTATTTATACTTGGCATTTGTGACTCATTCTGTCATACATCTGCTTTTTCCCAGTTTCTTTCTCTCTTTTTCTATCTGCCAGTCTCTCTGGAACGACTGTGAAAAGCTGGATTAATCAGATTCCCTAGATGTTTGTTTATTGGATTTGTGGGCTTTTCTTAATGGATGTTCCCCAAACCACTCCCGTTCCTGTTTCATGGTCGAATACCTGGTGGGACTCATCAGATCCTCTCACTGCGCCTGTTTCCAGCCTGGGCACCCCCACAGACAAAGCAATCACTGCTTTTAATCCTTCCAGACAGCCAGAGTCTGCCCTCTCAGTGCACTGCCCATGGAAACTTTTCCCTGTGTCATGTAGGGAACAGAAGACTAATGCAGGCACATTATGTGGCCATAATATGGTCTGCCAAAGCTGCAAAGGCTCATTTCCTTGTGAATTGTGCTCTGTCACTTGAGGCTGATGAGCACTCGAGCCACTGACATCACTCAGACTGCTGAGGTGAAGAAGGACTTATCACAGGAGAAAGGGTTTATAGGACGTGGGTTAATACTCTGAGACTTCCTCTCTGTTTGAACTCAAACACTCGAAGTGCAATTTGATTAAACTTCAATCCAAAACAAAGTTCTTTAAAAATGAAGGATTTATACCATTCTATTTTTGCATGTTGTAATTAGATCCTTCTTATACGTGCTTTCATTTCAATATTCTCTCACGCTGAAAATTATGATTTTTAAGCTTTGCTTTTATTTTACAGCACAATAAAATAGTGGCTGAAGATTCAAAAAATATAAAAGGTTACAAAGAACTAAACTATTAAGGAATATATCAGAGAACGTTTCCTGAAAACTCAGCCATTGTGAGAACTTGAGTAATGGAATTAAGACGAATACAATTAAGAAAGATTTTGCTACATATCTGTAAAAGGAAAAAAAATTACTCAGAGTATCACAGCATAATAATGAAATATAAACTGAACTTCTGTCCATTGAGTTGTGAATTTAACAGCAATTATAAAACTGGCAAGTTTGCATGAAACATCTGTATCTACGTTTCCAATTCAAGCACTTACCAAGATAGGAAAATCTCCAGCTCTACAATATATCCATTTTCTCTGCTGACATCCAAGGGCTGACTCAGGGACAGCTTGGGGAGTGAGAGGCTGGGGAGCAGCTGCAGGAAGGGGCCTGGGGGGTCCTGGTCAGTGGAAAGTTGGACACGAGTCCCAGTTGTGCCCTGGAAGCCAGGAGGGACATCCCTGTCCTGGGGGGGAATGGGCACAGCATCCCAAGGGGGGATTGTCCAGCTCTGCTCTCACTGGGGCACCCTCACCTCAAGTGCTGGGGCCACAATATAAGGATATAAAGCTATTAGAGAGTGTCCAAAGCAGGCTACAAAGGCAGTGAAGGATCTAGAGGAGACCGTATGAGGAAAGGTTGAGGTGACTTGGCTCATTCAGCCTGGAGAAGAGGAGACTGAAGACAGCCCTCACCACAGTCTGCAGCTTCCTCGTGAGGGGAATCAGAGGAGCAGACACTGATCTCTTCTCTCAGGTGCTCGTGACAGGACCTGAGGGAAGGGCTGAAGTTGTGTTAGGGGAGGTTCAGGTTGAATATTAAGAAGTTCTTCACCCAGAGGGTGGTTGGGCACTGGAACAAGCTCCCCAGGGAAGAGGTCATGGCACAGAGCCACTTTGATACAACTGGAGTTTTTTGGGTTTTTTTGTTTGTTTGTTTGGGCTTTTTTAAGTGGTAAATACAAATTAGAGAATTATAGCGCCAATAAGGTTTTATGTTAGTTTCAGGTAAATAGATCAGTTCATGAAAGTCAGTGAAACTTGCAGTCTTACTGAGTCCTAGGAAATCCAGCAGTTCCCATCACCAGGCTAGGGGGTGGCAAAAGAATAAAACTGCAACAGAGTCTGCCATACCTCTGTAATAAAAACCCAGATCCCAAATACTCACAACAGCACACTCATAGATCATACTTCAATTCATACTTAAACTCCTTAATCAAATTACTCACGGTCGTTTTATACCTTCTGACATCACCCATCTTTCTTATGCAGGGAGTGGAAGGAAGTAGAAGAAATGCCTTTACTTTTGCTCCCCAGCACCCTGCAAAATACAGGATCAATAAAACTTCTGAATTCCTTATCTCAGTAAAAAGACCAAGCATGCATATATATACACATATATACATANTGCTGATCCAAGTCTTGTTGGACCATCATAATGTGCAAAGAAAGAAGTACTGGCAAGGTGGTCCAAAAATTAGACTCAGGGTAGATCACTTTTATACTTAAACTTTACATTCTGCCCTATAGTATTTAAAAAAAAAAAAAAAAAAAAAAAACTGGGAC